>WSTX01002764.1:0-19972 GCA_019633405.1 Tulasnella sp. 408 | reverse complement strand
GGACCACTCACATCCTTCCACCAAACCGCCGACGCCTTGAACCTCAAAATTCTCGGCGAACTGCCCATAACGCCTTCCGTCAGCGCTGACGGCGACTCCGGCTCCCCAACGACGCTTAGGAGTGGGGCACCTGGGAACGTACAGGGTGTCGATGAAGTGCAGTCCGTCATGGATCGCGTGGCGAAGAGCGTGCTAGCTACACTTTCGGCCAAGGACAGTGGAGGACGGGGTTGAATCGGATTCTATCCGGACCGGAAAGCATGGGTACCTAGCGCCAATTACATTAGGTGTGAGGGTCACATGCCACGTGGCGGTCCTTCTGACCAACAACCCAGCCGGTGTAGCTTATACGCTCGAGTGCAGAGCACATTGTGAACGACCTCCTGATCCGACGCTAATCCAGGGACTCGATCAGCTCTCATGGAAGATGATCCAGAGGGCGTTTTTGTAAAACCAGTCAGGGTCTCATTCCTCTCCGATTTGAGCTAGATGGAACCGTGAGAGGTACTGTACAAATAGGACGCAACGCAACGTTTTCTCGAGTGAAAAATCTAGCGAAAAAGTGCCTCGTCCTGCCTAATAAAAATTCTGGTATCCCGTCAAAACCCCCTGGCGAGATAACGTTGTTTTCCGCGTTGTGAGAGTAAATTATGCGGCGAAAATTCCCGGATGAGTACATGGGATAGGGGTTGATGAGAAATCAAATGCGATGCTCACCCGGTCGTCAGGGACTTTGATGATAAGTTTATCCGCTCTTCGAACCATATACACTTGGCTATGCAGCCGTTTCCATCCGATTCGATCGCGGTCTATGGGGGAGGCTTTCAAGCTTGCAAGGTAGTCGAGGCAGCGTAAATCCCTTGCACACGTGTGATACATATGGCGCCAAGCTCAAGCCACATCTATGATTCATGAGGCAGAACGAATGGAGAACATACTGGTGAAACGTGGTGATATGGCCGTGCCTCTGGGGCTACCTACGCCCGTTTTGCGGAGAGGAGCCAGACACGAGGCGTGAACCTCATGCACCATTTGGCCACGTCGACCTCCAACCTTTGAATATTACGCCTTCCTATTCCCCTTTTAGCTCGTCAACGCAACACCTTTGTCCGTCTGGTACTAGTAACTCTCGATCGTACTCTACTCCCCCACCGTCCTCCAATGCAAGAACTGATCTCCAAGCTCCTTGGACCTTACCAAGACCGGCACCGCCTGAGGCCCCTGCCCCTGCCTCGAGCGTCAACCAACAATCGGGATGCCAATGAAGATGCCAGCCCTGATACACGACAAGGCGAACAAGAGATAATCAATGATATAGCAAACACTAAGAAGCTCTCGGCGGTGCGTCCTGCTTGTCGTTCCGAGGTGGGTCAGAAGGGTTGACAAGATCGCACGTTCTACAGAGGGAGAGACTGGACCGGCTGTCGAGGTTCCGAACAGATCCAAGTAAAATCAGCGTTATCCCTTCAGCAGGGCCTAAATGCGGTGGCAAAGGCGAGGTCGTCCGGGCGATAATTAAGCGACGCATATGGAGTCGCAAAGAGAAAGTGGCGGTAAAAAAGCTTCGATTTTGCCGAGAAATGGATTTACACATGTTCACCAATGTAAGAAGGTTGCTATTTCCCAGTCATTAGCAGGCACTAACCATCTAATCAATAGAATTTTGTTCATGAGGTCGAAACGATGGCCGGGTTGTCTCACAAGAACATCGTCCGCTTCTTGGCGTTCGTAGAAGACCTCGCAAATGGACAGGCTTGGATCATTCTGGCATGGGAGCCCCATGGAAACGTGAGCGAGTTTCTCGCATCGGGAAAGAGAGAAGTTCCCGAACGCATTTCCCTTGTAAGTAATTATTTAGCAGGAAGGAGATTTGTAGTAATCCAGTACCATGTTTATCACAGATTCAGGATACGTTTGAAGGGCTCCGCTACCTTCATACTCGTCAACCGCCGATTTGTCACGGGGATCTCAAGTCGGTCAGTTGGTTGATCAATATTGACATCTCATTGCACATCTGACCTCGAGAGTGCAATAGCTCAATATTCTCGTCAGTTCGTCATATCGTGCAGTCATCACTGATTTTGGCTCCGCGCGCACCGTAAGAGAATCGGGAGACCGAGACACTACTGCGGGTAACGATCCAGGTGCAAACGATCCAACTCTCGAGGGTCAAATAGACGTCGTTGCCACCGGGAATCAGCTAACTTTGACTGGACCTGCGTGGTCTCTTCGTTGGGCGCCCCCCGAGGTCGTAAATGGGAGTCAACCAGGCTTAGCAAGTGATATTTGGTCGGCTGGATGGGTGTGCTGGGAAGTAAGGTGTTCTCGAGAACCTCGGGCTCAGGCGGTAGTCGCTGACTCACAACAATGACTCGCTTGGCAGATAATGACAGATAAACTTCCGTTCTCAGAACTTGATTCGGGGGCAGCTATTATGCTGCGGGTGATTGAAGGCAAAGTGCCTTCAGCCAGTGAAGACCAGGACCTATCCCAGATCGCGACGCTTTGTAACTTAATGACCGATTGTTGGGCATTCGATCCTCGAGTGAGGCCCACTGTTTCTAGGTGCTGTGAAGAGGTTAAATGGGTGGTGAGTCCAATATCCGTTTCTGCACTACGATTCCTAATGCAATCTGCCTTTCAGCCATCGGTACCGCCGGTAGGCGGTGCGACTTCTGACTCCAAAGCCGTAGTCAATCGACTCTATTTACAAGTGGGCCGCATGCACTATTTGCATGGTCGCTACGAAGATGCGGCCTCGTTATTCCAGCAGGTCCTCAGCAGTTCGAACAGTAAGGAAGATCAAAAGGAAATGTCAGAAGCCCTGTATTGGCTGGGAACCGTGTCTGCCGCTCAAAGTAAATACCATAAGGCGGAGGAATTTTACACGCAAGCGCAGGGTGTCTACGCTCTAATGGGTGATGATAAGGGTCGAGCGAAGACCCTTCGAGGGTTAGGAGACATCTACCGTCTTCAATCTAAACTCAGCGGCGCCAAAAATGCTTTTACTCGTGCCCAAATCATCGACGAGGTGCTTGATGACGACCAAGGTCGGGCCAATACGCATTGTGGGCTTGGTCACATCTATCGCGCTCAATCCGACTACAAACGAGCTGAAGAAACCTTTCGCCATTCGCACAAGATATTTAGTCAAATCGGCGACGGGCAAGGTCAAGCCAATGCACTTCAAGGGCTGGGGAGCGTTTACCATCTTCAATCCAAATTGATCGAAGCCGAAGAGGCTTTCAGTAAAGCGAAGACCATCTACACCCGGATCGGGGACGACATGGGTCGAGCACAAGCACTAATAGGCTTGGGCGGACTTTATTGCGATCGGTGTAAATACGCCGAAGCAGAATTGACGCTTATTCGAGCCCTGGAGATCCATAGTCGCATCGGTAACGAGGGAGGACAAGCAAATGCCATATATGGACTAGGAATGACCTACCTAGGTCAAGCGAATTACGCCAAGGCCATATCGACTTTCGACGGAGCAAAGACGATCTTCATTCGTGTTGGAAATGCTGAGGGTCAAGCGAATACCTTGTACGGCTGGGGAGAGGCCCTCCGGTGCCAATTCAAGTACGGCCAGGCTGGATCGTTCTACACGGAAGCGCAAGAGATCTACACCCGCATAGGTCACGACAAGGGCAGAGCTAATGCTTTCTATGGTCTGGGAGAGGTCTACAGTGCTCAATTCCAATACGACCAAGCCAAGTCCTCCTACACGGAAGCGCAAGAAATTTACGCCCGCGTCGGTCATGACAAGGGTCAAGCGAATACCTTGTGCGGCCTGGGCGTCCTCTACCGCCTTCAATCCGATTGTGACAAGGCCACATCTTCCTACACGGAAGCGCAAGGCATCTATGCCCGCATCGGTGATGACGAGGGTCGGGCAAGTGCCTGGTGCGGTCTGGGAGAGGTCTACCGCGATCAATCCACGTACGACCAGGCCACTTCATCTTACACCAAAGCGCATGACATCTACGTCGAGATTGGCAATGAAGATGGTCAAGCGAACGTCCTGTGTGGCCTAGGAGAGATCTACCGCCGCCAATCCAAGTACGACCAGGCCACTTCGTCCTACACCGAAGCGGAGGACATCTACGCCAGCACGGGCAACGAAAAAGGTCACGCGGATGCCTTATACGGCCTGGGAGAGGTCTACTACCATCAGTCCAAGTACGTGCGAGCCGCGTCGTCCTACACCCAAGCCCACGGAATTTATGCCCGCATCAGCCATGACGAAGGCCAAGCAAATACCCTATGCGGCCTCGGAGGTGTATGTCTCAGTCAATTCCAATACAAACAAGCCAAGTCAGGCTATACAGAGGCGCAGGAAATTTTCACTCGCATCGGCCACGACAAGGGTCAAACGAATGCTTTGTGCGGCTTGAGAGACCTCTACCGCCAGCTATCGAGCGACGTCAACACCGTACCGCCAGATATCGAGCCATGTGACGAGGGTCAAGCGAATGCGTTGTGTGGCCTGGGAGATATCTACAGTCGTCAATCCAAGTACGACGATGCAAGCTCGGCCTACACAGAAGCACAAGAATTCTACGCTCGTATTGGCAGCAGCGAACGCCGAGCGAATGTTCTGTGCAGTTTGGGAAAGATCTACCGCTTTCAATCGATGTACAAGCAAGCCGAATGGCAATTCAACGAAGCCAAAGAGATCTACGCCGGTATCAATCATGACAAGGGTCGAGCCACTGCCTTGTGCGACTTAGGAAAGGTCTTCCGCCTTCAGTCCAAGTACGATGACGCCAGATCGTCTTACATCGAAGCACATGAAATCTACGCTCGCATTGGTCATGACGAAGATCGAGCAACTGCCTTGTGTTGCCTAGGAGAGGTCTACCGCGTCCAATCCATGTACGAGCAAGCCAGAGTGCAATACAGCGAAGCCCAAAAAATCTACGCCAGTATCAGTCATGACAAGGGTCGAGCCATTGCCTTGTGCGACTTAGGAGAGGTCTTCCGCCTTCAGTCCAAGTACGATGACGCCAGATCGTCTTACACCGAAGCACATGAAATCTACGCTCGCATCGATCATGAAGAAGGTCGAGCAAATGCCTTGTGTTACCTAGGAGAGGTCTACCGCCATGAATGGTGGAGAGGGGATACCATACGTTCCTACGAGGAAGCACGTGAAATCTACGCTCGCATCGGTCATCACGAAGGTCGAGCAACCGCCTCGTGTCGCCTAGGAGAGGTCTACCGCAAACAATTCAAGTACGATCAGGCCATAAGGTCTTACACCGACGCGTGCGAAGTTTACGCGAGAATTGGTCATGACGAGGATCAAGCGAAAGTGTTGTGTCACGTGGGAGATGTCTACCACGCTCAATCCAAGTACCGGCCCGCTACATTGCAATACACAGAGGCCGAAGGAATTTATACCCGCATCGGTCATGACGAGGGTCGAGCGAATGTCTTGTGCAGCCTGGGAAAGGTCTACTGCGATCAATCCATGCATGACCAAGCGATATTGTCTTACATCGAAGCGCAAGAGGTCTACGCTCGAATCGGTGATGACGCGAGACAAGCGAATACCTTGTACATCGTGGGAGAAATCTGCCGCCGTCAACGCGAGTATACCGAGGCCATCTCGGCCTATATAGAAGCACGAGAAATCTACATCCGCATTGGCCATGACGAACGTCAAGCGCATGTCTCGCGCAACCTGGGAAAGCTCTATTCTCTCCGATACATGTACGACCAAGCCAAATTGGCATACGCTGAAGCCCAAGAAATCTACGCTCGCATCGGCCATGACGAATATCGAGCATATATCTTGTGCAGCCTGGGGGATGTCTGCTGCTGTATGTTCTTGTATGACCAAGCCACATCATCCTACATCGAAGCGATAAAAATCTACGCCCGCATTGGCCAAGAAATACGTCAAGCGAAAGTCTTGTACACCCTAGGAGCGTTCTACCAGAGACGATCGATGAATGACCAAGCCAGATGGTTGTACACTAAAGCGAAACAAATCTACGACTCCGTCGGCGATTATGGAGATCGGGTGTTGGTCCGGGAGCGCCTCAAGGAGCTTTCCAGTCGCTAGTTGTGACTTCAAAGCCCTCTCACCAGTGCACGGGAAATTTTCAGTCATCCCGGCTAGTAGGATGATTAGTCCCATTTACTCCGACGACCCTTTTCTTTCCGGGCGATATGTGCCCATGCCACATGAATTTCCAACAACTCCCGCCCGTATTCGCATTGGCGAAGAATCTGAGTCGATACTCACTTTCGAAAGCGAACTGTTCGTATTATAATCCTCTTTTAGCTTATTTGTTTTTTCTCTCCCCACGATGATGAGACCTACCATTTTTTAGCTTGCGTACCATTTGTGGGTTTATTGCTTGTCAATGCAGTTTTCGCCTTTTCCAACCACTCCCTGTGCTCGCCTAGATACTAATGTAATCTTTATTTGATACCGGCACACATAGAGTAGAGGACAGATTTCCAACCGGCAGACTTGAAGGGACGGACTTGATTGCTGAGCCCTGAGGACAGGTTTTGACTGGAGTGAACGATGACAATGGTCACGGCCAGAGGAGAGTATACTGAGCCCCCCACAAGTGGACAGCAGAGAGAGATCTTGGCCCTGAGCCCTCCGTCCCATTCAAGCGCTTGCAGACGGGCAATGACAAGATCCGACCCAGAACGGTTCACTTCTAGGAAAAGGGCACATTGCAAAATCCGAGCGGGCTGGATATATAGGCGGTCGGAACAGGGGAGATAACCACCATTTTAATCACTATCCTCTGACTATCTTAAGCATATCCCGCTCTTGGGAATGGTCGTATTTGTGATTGCGCCCCCTGTTTTCGTTCTGACTTCCGTTCCTGTCCACTCTCTCGGACCTGGCGCTTGGACCGGTTCCGCTAATATCACGGATTCTGTACTAGACTCAGCCGAATGGTGAGTTCGTCAGCACCCTTCCGATCGGAAGGGGTTTAGCCGAAGGGGGTTGCTCAATAGAGTAATTCCATGGACTCGATATAAATAAACGGCTCGAACTAATCCAAGAGCAACAATGTACATGTTTCAGGAATAATAACAGCTTGGCACGAGGCCGAAGGGGGGGTGGGAACAGCCGACCAGGGAGAGTCAGCCCAACTCCGAGACAGGGGGCGCGTTCACTGGGCGCTAAACGTCATCTGGTACAAGCTTCCCAGCAAAGCTCCGATGGCGATAAAGTGAGCCGCGCTTCGGAGAACACCGAGACCTTTGATGTATGCAGGGACGAAGATGACCGCCTGATAATGAGAGTTCGGGGGGTTCGTTCGGTCAGTCCGCGGCTGTGTTATTCGGGGACGTGTGCGCGAGCCCTCACCTTGCAGAAGACGTGCAATGCGAGAAGAGTCACGCCTTGGTGGTAGAGAGCGTTTGATGGACCTTGAGCTGCGGTAAGACCTGCTACGAGAGCGAACACTGTATTGCGGTGCGGCGAGGGAAGTTAGCTACGACGTCCCGCGTCAGGACGAGTGCGGCACAACGCACTGGGGAAGACTTCAAGCAAGTTCTGGTGGCTCGCACACAAACGATACGGCAGCCCGGTAAGGAATAACTTGGCATGACGGGGCTCTATCGGAGTTCATTTAGAATAGGGGTTCCCGATGTCAGCCAAAATGTCTACGCGAATAAGAACCGAATTCGGCTCCGGCGGCGGCGGCAGAACTTACCATCGTGATGATAGCCCGCGGAACCCAACCCGACGCCCACGATGCTGTTCGCGGAAGTGAAGACGTACGTGGTGAACGCGTACAGGAGTGCCGATGAGGCCAGCATCTGGTCCCGATCGATGGAACCGAAGATCGTGAAAAAGGCCGTTAAGAATCGGTCCGACAGCCCAGCCGGACTGGACAGCCAGACCGCCACTACTGCGCTGGCGACGTATCCTCCTACAGTCCCAATGTGTCTGTTTTGGAGGACGTCGTTCGAAGCCAATTAAGATATATCCCTTCGTCAGCGAGGACGGAGTTTAGAGTCAGCGAGGGCGACTTACACGGGGGCAACGGTCTTGGCATCCAAAGTGATACCAGACTTGGCGGGTGGTGGGAGAAGTGGGCAGGACTCGTTTGGTGCGGTCATTTTTTGTAACTAGTGAAGGACGCTGATAGTTTCAAAAGATATTTGAGTGGTTGAGAGGGCGAGGGGGGTGGCAAGCTCTGTTCGGGGAGACTTTGACGAAACTCACTTGTTCAGCAGAAGAACGATAGGAGGAGTACCAAGGCAGTGAAGGGGGACAATACGAATGACTAGTGGATTGAGACAAGAGATACGCGTCACTGTCTTTTTGTAGCCCATTCCGCAGATCCGCATCACGTGACTTGGGCGGTACCTAGGTGGCCGTGCCCACACAAAGGGTGGTCCCCCGAAAGCGCCGGATAAGAAGTCAACTCCGATGCCGTGTGGGAATTGCGTAAGCAGCTGCGTACTTCGAACATCGGTGTTCGCGCTTAGGCAATCTCCGAACCCCGATATCACTATCACTAGGACCTCCCGCGCTCTCCCAAAGCGTTGATTCGGCAACTGCCGCACATCGAGAGGTGACATCTGCGTTTTCTTCTAAGCTTTACTGTGACGAATTGAGAGCACCTGAACAATTGGTTAGAGTCTGGACTAGTTTATATCCGTGACTGCGGATGCGGGTCGCCCACCCCTAATCGGCATCCCGCGCCACCGCCAAAAAAGCACCCGCCCAAATCCGCTCACGATCACCCTCAATGGTATGGTGGAGTAAATTGCATTCGAGTTTAAATTTAAATCTGTGGGAGCGCGAGTTGTGGCTGTTGTCGTCGGCGTCGGGCGGCTATCCCCCCTCCAGCTTCTGAGGACCCTGAATTTGCGCCAGGCTGCTTCCCTTCGCCACGGCCAGGGGGGACGCCAAAGCGCTGTCAGAATTCAATCGCACCAAAAGCGGGTGGGCTTCTGAGCAAGATGGCATTCGGGGTTTGGGCGCGCGGACACTCCTGATTGGAAGGACTCGCATCGGGTTTCGAATTGCCGAATTTCCCTCGAGTCCTGTATTTTTCAGGCATGGTCTACCTTTCTCGAACGAGCTCCTCTTCATGTTGTCGCTAACTTAGTCATGCTATATTGCGCGACAAACGGCGATGTGTGCCCTGAGGTCGAATGATAAGCTGGGTCGTCGTTCCTCTGTGAAGGCGATGACCGGTGGCGTGGGAGCATGGACGGCAACAGCGGAACCCCCCCCCCCCCCCAACATAATTTGGAACCGAGACTGTGAATACGCTAAGAATACTGCGGGTGTGATGGCATGTAGTTACACCTAAGTTATCATGTGCTATTTAAACGGAAGATTTCGAGAATATTCATCAAGGAGACCCGTTTTCCCTCTCCGCGGCTTCTGCAAGGAGCTTTTGCGATTCGGTTTTACCATATTGATAGTTAACTCGCTCCGAAATATCTGCAGCCTTGGTTATTAAACCTTTGGCTTCCGAGTATCGGGCTTGGAAGAGTCGGATTTTAGCTAAGTCCAACGAGGCGTTTGCTGTCCCCCTAGATCTTCGATTCCTCTCATAGATGGTAAGTGCTTGAGCCAAATGTTCTTCCGCCCTCTCAATCTTGGACTGCTCTTGGTAGATCCCTCCCAGCGATATCAAGCAGTCCGCTTGGCCGCGCTCGCTCCCTATCCTTCGATGGATGGCCAGTGCTTGACGCAGAGATTCTTCCGCCGCATCGACCTTGGACTGACCTCGTTGAGTATCACTCAGCAAGAGCAACGACTGAGCCCGACCCTTATCATTTCCGACCCGCGTGAAAATGGCCAAGGACTGGCTAAGGTAGTCCTCCGCCTCAGCATGCATGAGACCCTTTAAGCGGATCCTTGCTAGCCCAAGAAGAGCAGATGCTCGACCCATTTCGTTTCCGATGCGCGTGTGTATCTCCAACGATTGGGTGAAAGCCTTCTCTGCTTCGGTATTTCGGTGCAGGGCCCGATAGATGGTCCCGAGATTTTCCAAAGTATTCGCCCGGCCTAGTTCCGCACCGAGCCGCACGTACACTGCTTGTGCCCGCTTGACATACGCTTCTGCCATGGTGTACTGTGCCTTGCTTAAGTGAAGTCTCCCTAGCTCCCTCAGAGTCTCTGCTTCTCCTGAGGAATCACCGATACCCGTATAGATCGACAGTGCTTGGTTAAGATACTCTTCTGACTCAGAGTACTTAGACCACTCGCGGTAAATTATCCCAAGCCAGTATAATGCAGCTGCCGTGCTCATTTGATCATTTGTGGATCTTGCAAGGGCCAAGCCGTCCTCCAGTATTGGTACTGCCTCTTTGTATGAATTCTGCTGGACAAGGATTCCCGCAATACTCCAGAGAAGCTCCGCCGACCGAATCTTGGATTCATTGGAATCTTTTATCGATGGAATAGTGGAGTGCTGTCGCAAAATTTAGATCTAGATTATCTTTTCAGAAGTAGCTATACAAGCTTCGACTCACAATCCAATTCAGAGAAACCGAGCATTCCGACGCTGAAGGTCGCTCGTTCGGTCGAGATTGCCAACAAAGTAGCATTATGTTGCATAGTCGGCGGACTTGAGACAGTTGGCCTTCGTTGTACAACGAAGGGAGCTGTCCTTCGACGACTCGTAACGTGATGAGAGTCGGGGAGCTGATATCGGAAAATGGATAACTGTCTGTAACGATCTGATAGAAAAGGGTAAGGCAGGCACCAATGAATAAGAAAGAGTGAGTTTGAGTTAGCGCTCGCACGCTCACCTCCCAGCATATCCATCCCAATGCCCAAATATCACTCGCGAGATCTGGTTCTTCTCCGTTTAGAACTTCAGGTGCTGCCCATCTGAAGGACCAGCTGGGGCCAGTCAAGGTAAGCTGGTTATCGGAGGCCACTAGGCTGATCTGAGGAGACACGTTGGTATCCACGTGAGACTCCACTGGCTTCACATGATTTCTTGGGTCGTTATCTTCTCTATTCCGGGACAAGTTGCGCATAACGCGAGCGGAGCCGAAGTCCGTGATGAGCGCGCGAAAGGAAGAGTTGACAAGGACGTTCAACTAAGGGTTAAGAAATGGTTAGTTACGTACGATGGAACGTATGGGAGTGGACGAGACTCACAGATTTGAGGTCGCCATGACAAATGGGGGGCTGGCGAGTATGAAGATACTCGAGCCCAGACGCTACATCTTTAATCTAAGCCAGCGAAGTGATAAGAGTTCACCGAAAGTTCCGAGTGCGCAATGTATCACAAATTCAGACTTACCAGTGAGACCCGTTCCGGAATCTCCCACTTCCCGGAACGAAGAAACTCGCGAACGTTCCCGTTTGCCTCCCAGGGGAAAACCATCCAAGCAACTCCACTCTTGATGTCCTCCACGAATCCGATGATCTCCACAATGTTCGAGTGGGACAGGCCATCAAGGACACGTAGTTCGTTGACAAAGGCCTAGGAAAGTGAGCGTTAATCAGATAAGAAGCGCCAGCCAGGGGACCAACTGACTCACCAGAAGAAACCTCTCGTCGTCGACATCAACACTGGGTCGGAGCTTCTTGACCGCCACGTTTCTCAACTCTATACGCCCTCCCACGGTAACGACCAGCTTCGCCAATATAACATCGCTTTTGCCCCCGCTCTCTTGAAGCCCGTTATGACTAACCTGGATGTCGGTGATGTGTATGCGTTTTTCACTCAGGGTATTCAAAATGTCTCGCTGTTAGTGATCGATTCGTAAGAAGGGGTTAGGGGTATCAGCCGCTCGTCTGAGTCACCTACAGCGGAGAGTTTAATCCTTCTAGGGTCATGCAACGCCGATTTCACGTTAGGACTAGGGGTGATCTTATCAATGCTGTGCAGCTGCTCCTCGAGCAAGCTGTCTCTTAAGGCATCGGCGTGCCGCCAAGCGGATGATCTTGGTTATCAGGGGGCCCCGACGTAGATTCCGACATCAAGGCCTGACCAAGGCTCCAAGAGTCTCTAGAAGTGAAGAAAAGAGGAGATATGAAGAGAAAGCGGGTGGAAGGAATTGGGTTGCTCGCCAACCCCTATCCACGGTCCTGATAAATTCAAGACGCCGGTGCATCTACGTTCCACGGTTGGTGTGATGTCTCGGAGTAGCCAATCAGCGACTTCCCTGCCCCATACCGCGCCCACCGCAAACCCTCCGAGTGCTCGAAACTCAAGGTGATATCATTAGTGATATGTATGCGGAATGTATCCTCCTACTCCTATTGTAAGCGACTGTCGGTGGCTACTCCTTTACTTCTTCACCTTTGCAATGGCAGCGACTATCCAAATCTCGGGCACAACGCTCGCCGCTGGATGCAGATGGGCTCCAGCTCGGCATCATGTCCTTCATTTCAGGGTTAGGGAGAAGGATTGATTCGAGCGTTCCCGGTGCGTTGTCCGCTCAAATGCTATCGACTGGCACCCAGCAGGTGGTAACGACTAGCGGATGTCCTCCGATATTTAAATATCACAACGGCACCTCGCGCGGAATGGCACAACGCTAAAGCATGACCCTTACTTTGAGGAAAGTTGAGCGTCTCGGCGGCGGCCTAAAGGCACACCACAGCGTTAAAGCACGACCCGCCCTTGAGGAAATTTAAGACGAGCGTCTCGGCGGCGACAGCCGGCGAACGCGAGACTTTCGTGCAATACTACAAGATTCATGTGGACCATCTGCGCCACTTATCTCACCAAAGTGGCTCAAAGCCCTCCGTAGAATAAAGCGTTGTCTGTTGTCTGGGAGAAGCTGTTGAAAGGGCGGAAAGTGCTTTAAAACGGTGAGCAAGTGGATGTAGTGTGTGGTGTGGAGGTGGAGGTCGTGGAATCCTTGAGATTCGCCTTGTCCGGCCTACGGCACGGCGGAAGTCCAAAGGCAAACTCCGCGCGTCGCAGAGCGTTCGCCCCATGCGGCGAACTTCAACGTAGAACATAAATCAAGGGCCTGAACTATATGGCACCGGAGGGCTGTAACGAGCAACAACTGTCCGCTTGCTCGCCAGCCCCCTCACGAAAAATCAAAACACCGTTCATCTACGTCCCACGGTTGGCGTGATATCTGAGAGTAGCCGATCACCGCTGGAGCTCCTCCCTGACCCACACCTGCCCTGCCAGAACGAGGCAGCATGGCCGTCAGCGCTGAAAATGGATACACGTGAAAAACATACCTTCGGGGAGATAGGATTGACGGTTCCCTGAGTGACGCGCGTCCGCAAAGGCTATCTAGTGGCCGTCTTGTTACTTGCGACTCAGTGGGCGCTCGAGTCTATATCAACGGGACGCAAAAGCTGACGTCCAATTAACTCAGTTGGGCCTCTGCCATCGCAAGGGGTTTACTCCTCACTTTTACAGGCTAAACCATCTAGATTTACTTCTACGGGGGGATTCGGCGAGAACGAAGATCAGAGTTTCCTCGGAATGGGCAACCCTGGCTGAAGCACCCGAGTCCACGGTTAATAACAGGTGTATCACAGATGCAGTGGCTTAGCTCCGGGGTTTGTACGCCAGGGTCTCTATCTAGACAACGTCAACTCCTTGCAATGTATTATATACCAACACGAGCACTCAGTTAAAGGGAGTTCGTTTTTACAGGTAACAAATACGTATATTTTTTGCGATAGCAACTGAGTCTCCGGTCATTCGATGTAACAGCACTCTGCAACCCCTAAAACGTACGGCTTGTAAATCCGTTCGATATTGACGCCCGTCGCACTGGATGCACCTACCTATATGCACATACCACAATGGTCTGAGTCCTACAGCATCCCATCTTCTTTGTAAATCAATCGGGAACATGATGGGGAGTCTTCCTGAAAATCGTACCAATGATACTCCCAGTCGGCACGGCGGTCGAAATGAGCGTACAGTCGATTGATCCCTACGTCGGCATGACGGATAATGAAATGGGACGTTTCTCGGAGTATGGGTCTGTAGTCTTTGTCGTAATCCATAACTTCAGATAGAGTTCGACTTCGGACCCATTCGGCAAACTCAGCGACCCCCTTGAGATCATCAGCCGTGAGGGGTTTATCCTCGTCGTTGAAGCTCTCAGTTTGAGAGAATGCGACTTCTTTCTCCAATGCAGCCCAAATTCGACAGCTTGATGTGAAGAGCTCGCTACGGTCCTCGAAGTCTCGATTCTGACCATTCCGCCATATCCATAGCAGTATCCGTATGACGCAGGCCTTGAAAGTTCTCGTCCTCGACTTCAAATACCCTGATATAATCGTAGTAAATGCGAAATCACTCAGCAATATATCTACGACGGTATCAATCAGCTCTGCTGATGAAATTAGCTCAGGCCTCGAGGTGCTGGGAATAGCGGAGCTGCTCGAATGAGGTGAGAGGAAAGTCTTGCATGTCAGCAGCGCCTCTACCGAAAGTCTCACCAATCCACTTTCCGTAGAGTCCGAAGTGGCCAACGTGTTAATGTACGACAATATCAGGTCCCCCAACCCGTATCGTATGTTCGAACTCTGTTGAGGATCTGCTCGGCAGAGCTCTCTAGCCTTCTGCATGCATTCAATGTAGCCCCGAGCAGCATTAAGCTCCGAGCCTAAATCTCCTCGAACTGTTTCGAGGGCGATAAAGCTCCAATTCAAAGCCAGGCTTAAATTTTCAGCAAATACCTGCCTTCAACACACCAATGAGCACGTGGCGCGCGGCGCTGAGCAGGAGGGTGCTTACTGGTTATCCGATATCTTCTCAAATGACGCGTTATATAGACTGTGGGAGTGACGGGCCTTTGTCTGGCCTATTCGCTTGACCAAAACCGCCCAAACATCAAGAAGAGCAGTGGTGACTTCGCTAGGTTTGTCAAGTAGATAGCACGACTTAACCCATAGATATTCCTTCAATTCAATGTTTGCTGTAAGAGCAGTATATATAACCGTTACTTGAAGAACGCGTTGGTCATCTTCTGGTGTGTCTGATGGGTATTTGCTGGAGGCATGGACGAGGGTTTTCAAAAAGGTTTTGGCAAACTTGTCCGACCCTTGCCAAGATCCCTCTGTTAAACCCTTCCACTTATCATCTTCTTTAGAAGACTGTGTGAGTACCCTACACAGGACCAGTCCATATAGTTCCGCGATTTCTTGGTTCTCTTTGTTGGGTTGTGAAAACCAGATCTCGAAGGCGCCGAGCGTCAAGTTTAACAGACGTTTCCAGCAGTCGTGGTCCTCAAAGACGACGGCACAAATGCCTCTATCCAGGGAACTAATGAACTGGGCAGTGGATATCTGGTCTCCTCGATTAGAAGTTGTTTCAAGGAGCCAGCGGGTTGCCTGAACTGTCAAGACTTGCTCGCTGTTCGCTTTAGTGGGCACTGTAGCAGGACTTTGATGCAAGATAGATAGGGTGTCCCTTCTTGATATCCCTTCCCATAGGCGACTTAATCTTTCAATTGCCTGCAAGACGCCGGTGGGAAGCCATCGGGCATTGGCGTTTGGGGTAGCGCTCGATGAATGCCCACCTTCGGCTTGCTCGCGTCCGGTAATGGCTGAAGGAAATCTTGAATTATAGCTGGGGCTAGAGCTACTTGAATCTGATAGAACTGGCGATGAAGGAGTCGGATCTTGATTCATTGTTTGTTGGCCCCCAGAATCGTCCGAACCGGAAGAACCCTGGTACCATAATCTCACTGTAGAGACTATCGTGGTGGCCCTATTCAAGGGCAATTCAATCCATAGACGAATGTTTTTCCAGAATTTTTCAGCTACCTCCAACGTCCTGCCAGCTGCTGGGCGGATGGGAATTCGCTTGGCTAACTTCCAGAATCGAACTAGGCCCCGACAACCGCGTCGAAGTGCACTAGATGCGGCCGATTGGTATGGGCAAGTTGGAGAGACGGCTCCGGCGACAATGACGACACCGGAAAAGACCACTCCGATGCCCGAAAATGCAATGACAATGCCTGCCACAGCTGTATTGATAGGGAAGAGGAAGAGGCAGAGTCCTCCAAAGAAAAAAATGACGGATGAAAGGAGGAGATTAGGCAGAAATTTAATCACTGCCTCTAAATGCCAGTCTAGTACTCCATTGAACTTGCGTTGCCGAAATAGGGCTTGGTCCTCCAACGGACCTGTCTGCCCAGTTCGGTCGAAGCTC
The DNA here is from genome assembly GCA_019633405.1 of Tulasnella sp. 408. Classification (NCBI taxonomy): domain Eukaryota; kingdom Fungi; phylum Basidiomycota; class Agaricomycetes; order Cantharellales; family Tulasnellaceae; genus Tulasnella; species Tulasnella sp. 408. Next base: position 3,863 of record WSTX01002764.1, on the reverse strand, counting down.
TGCAGCCACTCTTTAGCCATCATCGCACCCACCGCTGCTAGCAGGCTGCAGCTTAGACTGGCATAGAGCAGACAGTTGACGATGATAGAATTAGAGTTGGGAGCAAATGGGGGGTTGAGATCGGAAGGGGTGAGAGTATTGTTATCCACTCTCATTACCAGGAGGCGGAGGAGGTTATTCGTTTCGTCGGATGGGCTCGCAGAGAGATCGGGCATGGTGATGGATATAAAGGAGGTATTAATTGCGGAGAATAGAGCCGCCTAAAATACGTTCTCGCGTGAGCGCCCAAGTAAGCGAAAGATATGAATGCCCTCACGAAAATGAGAAGCACATCCAAATTTCCGTTGAGGTTTGCAGTCAACCTCTTGTCGTGAATGTCCGCTAGGCGGTCGTATCGTCTCCAGAACTCGCTGATCTGTGCCAGAGGAGGGAGGCTCAGGGGCGCCAAGGGGTCATCGAAGATGTACTCTCGGTTTGTTTGCGGTTGCGGTTGGTTTGAGAGAAAGAAGCTAGCCATCTGGGCTAGTCGCTGGGCTCTGCGACGGTTAAAGGGTTGAGTGGTGAACACGAGGTGGATGGACGACTCCTACTTTGACTCATTTCTACTGTAATGTCTCACGGTTCCGGGGCGTCACTTCGAAACTCACAACGCGTCGTTCTGACAACCGACGGTGGGTTGCTCGGGACACTGACTGAGCCATTTCGAAGCAATCTGTGGTGCGAGCTTGTCTCTATCCCTAGTGATGGCGCAAAAGCCTTGCGTCCACGTGTTGTTTGAATGCGAGACCCGTGGATGGGCTGAAAGTGAATGGAGAGAGGAAATGGGGAGGTATGGAGGTGGTAGGGCCTAAAAGAATATCACTACCGCGTTAAAATTGCAGGAGACTTCCCAAAAAGGGGCTGGCGTAACAGGGGACGCCATGTTAACGGTCCACTCCCCACTAAGCGAAGGGTACAATTGAGTACTTGCAGCGTCGCTGTTCCAACGACAGGCGTTGGGTTGCTCGAGACATCAGTTGAATCATCAGAAAGCGATGAATAGTATGAGTTTTATTCCGGTCTCTTATGATAGGATGGTGCGAAAGCCCGTCGTTCGGTGGAAAGGTACAAGAGCTCCGAGTCTACTCTACACGTCGCGGAACTCCACGCGCAGTGTCCTTATGACAAACTGATATCGCGAAAGCTATTCTTTGCTGCGATATGCTAGACGCTACTTGATCGCACTGTTGGCCGTTACCGTGGCAGGGACCAGGCACCAGTTTAAGACCGGTTGGAGCCTTCAGAGATCTTCGGAAGGACCACACGAAGTTGATCAGCGTCACTCATACGCATTTACTCCTGGCCTTGAGGTTAATAAGCTTACAACAAGTCCACGCATTGCACTGGGTGTTTATGCCTGGCACGGAGAAGGAGGCTTCGGGGTTGAGAGCTGAACTGTCGGCAGGTTGGCCGAGCCTTACACCACGGTCGCGAGTACTGTGTTCGATCGACTATTTTGTTAGTGGTGTCCCTTCATTGCCAGCGATGCAGGTGAAAGTCTTGACGTGGAGAGCGCAATGCCCTAAACATATCGTCAGGGAAGCGGTAATGCCTCGGGGGAGCTAATATTCCCGCGGTTTGCCCTGACCCGTTCCTGAATCAATCCTTCGGTCGACCCCGTTACTGACCGAACCCTCCGTACCCATCGTTTCACAGCGCGGACTGAGCGAGTGTTGAGGCCGACTGTATGCCCATCACTTGGCTGGGTTGAGTTGCGGAAGCGATACCGGATGGCTCGGTGCAAACTGTACTTGATGCCACTGACCACTGAATTAGGTGACAGGTGCTCAACGCCTTTCTAAGGGGGAAAGATCCATGGAAGTTACGGTCGAGGGGCCTAAAGGGGCAGTGTCGAACAGACACGCGCCAAGCCCTCACTTTTTCCGTCGGTAGTTGGGCGTCGTTAGAAGGGAAGTGAAATATACTCGAATGTAGAATACAAGCGCTGGGTGGTAGTGATATGTGGGTGAGATACGAAGCGGGCGGGGATTACAAGCCGCCTCGGAACAGTGGTCCGCGGGATGGTATGTGTCATCGGGATTTCACCTGCCAAACGCCCGGAGAGTCTTGTCATTGGAAGAAGCGTTCGACTACTTCGACGCTACTTCACCCCAATCAAAATCTCGATTATAAGGTTGCTGGCCAACTTTGGTAAGTACTGGCAGTTGACCTTCCAGTCACCCGGTTAAACCACGTTTACCCGCTGTCCCAGAAATCACCGAAAATCCATCGACGAAGTTGTCACCAACATAGGAATTGTTGTTACGGGTGAGTCCGTAGGCGACAATACGAACGCATACTCGTTACACACCAGCTCCCTTACCGGCCCGTCCGATGGAAACGGCACCATCTTCTCACAAACATGTCCTAAAGGTACAAGTCCCTATACCAATATCATGGTTCAGCAATTTCTTGGCGATCTCACACTTTTGTATCTGCTTATTTCCTTGAGCTTTTCTTTGTTACACAACAACACTCACTATGTCCACATCAACAATCATCTGTAGGACTCTCACCGCCGGAACGAAGCTAGCGAAGCCCCTGAGGAACGTTCGTTCTGTGGCCGGAAGCAGAAGGGCAAGGTAGTTCGAATGCCAGCTTGTCAGTCAGAATGCCACATAGTGGATAATTTGTCCTTCGGAGTCTGAATGGAGTGTAGAGAAACGAGAAACATGCGTACATAGAATCCTAAATATAGGATTGCGGAGGCTCAAAGACCCGACGGCCAGGCTCGAGGCCAAACAAAGGGCCGCAGCATTGCACTGCCACTCTCTGCGTGCCAAAGCACGTGGAGAGGGGGTTCGCCGTGGTGTCTCCGGTCAAACCCAATCTCGACATTCCAAACTCATATTCTTCGCCTCTGGGATGGCCTTTCCCCTCGTTCAAGACAAACCGATTGGATAGGAGATTTGATGGTTTAGCGGGTTTTTGAAGAGATGCTTACGGTGAGTCGACGGAGGTTGTGTCCCTAATTGAAGAAGAGGGACCAGGAACCGCATAACTGACGAGAAATTCCGGGGCAGCTCATCGCAAATCTTACTAGGAACTTCTTCTAATTGGCATATACCTCCGATATGCACTAGATCAGCGATTACTGTCTTCTGCGTCCAAGTTCGATCTTCCCCCGTCAGGATATCATCCCACCAGAGAATCATACACGTCTCTGCTCGGCATTTTTGAAGTCTAGACAACACTTGGCAGCGTGAGATTGCAAGCAATCCTCAATGACTGAACGCAGTAGTTTGGTGCTGAGAAGGCCCGGGAGAGCTTCGGCCAGCTCCTTGACATTCGGGACTACGGTAACGTCGTGGCGCTTGGCGTGTATCCTTGGGACTTGGCTCGGTGTCGGTCATGGTTAGAGGGGGTCATCACCGAGCTATAAAGAGTGGTTTCATCAAGCGGCTTTTCATTCATCACCTCACATCCAGTTCTTCGCTCTTTCATCGACACCCATCCCCCCTGCAAAAACACAATGAAGACTTATCTCGTCGCTTGTACCCTTGCTGCCGCTGTGGCTGCCACCACCGTCGGCCCTTACTCGCAATGCGGTAAGAGACTCTGTTCTGTTAAGCGTAATTTCCGACTCTGATCAAGCACATACTTCACGTGTAGGTGGACTGTACCACACTGGTGGTACCGCTTGCGAAAGTGGCTACGTGTGCACCTATAAGAATGATTATTACAGTCAATGGTAACTGTTTCATTTGCACCGCCAAACCTGTTCTTGACCAGAGTGCGATATTCCCCCATCCAGCCTTCCGATCGCGTCAACTACCACTTCGGCTAGCTGCTCTCAGGCCACATCTGGTGGCTCTGGTGTCCTC
>WSTX01002761.1:0-20090 GCA_019633405.1 Tulasnella sp. 408 | reverse complement strand
TCCAGGGACCGCCATCCAGTACAGTGCATCTGCTACGCCGAGATCATCCTGTAGACTCTTGCACTTCTTCAAGGCAGTGAAAGCGGCGCTCCTCGTTTTGCTGAAGTTCGAATCACGATAGGCCACAGCAGCTTGCTTGCGGAGAACGTTGGCGATTCCCTTGTCATTTCCTTCCTTTTCATAGAAATGCAGAGCATCCTCAAGGTAAGCAAGTCCTGCCTTCTGATTGCCGTTCCAACTCTCGAGGTCTCCGAGTTTCTCCAACAGCACAGGCGAACGAGCATGCGGATCCGCAGTATTGGGGATTGGAGGGCAGTGGGGCTACGCAAGGGAAACTAAGTGATAATGTATATGGGGGCTTATAGGAATGCGAGACCCACAAGGTACTCAAACGTCGTTTTACACATTGCACCTGTCGGGCGTTGCAGGGGGTCGGCCGCCCAGCACCTCGTCATCAAGTCCCAAAGTTGGAGGAAGCGCTTGAGACGAGATTCGCCGTTAACCTGTCCAACGGGCCCTTCGACAATCTTTCGCAGGATGGTATAGTCCGTTTTGGCATCCTCATAAGGAACCTCGCCCGTCGTTATCTAACGAACGAACGACGATAAGTCGGATACCAAAATAGAGCAATGCTTCACGTACCTCCCACACGAGCCATCCCCACGCGTATATGTCACTGCTCGCGGTCCTTGGCTGATTCTCAAACAATTCGGGACTGCACCAGCGGATGGATCCTTTATTCATGGCCGCCGTGCTCTCCAGCCTGCCGAAGCCAATATCCTCATAGAGCCGCGCGAGCCCGAAGTCGCATAGAACTGCTCTGTATTCCGTGTTGACGAGAACGTTTGCCTGCCGCCACGAACATAGTTAGAGGGACGGCCAACTGCGCATGGGCTACGACTTACGGCTTTGATGTCTCCATGACACACAGGTGGATTCAGATTATGAAGAAACTCCAAAGCGTCGAGAGTGTCGTAAACCTAGTACAGCTCGAGCTGTGAGCACGAGCGACTTAATGGGGTGCCGAAGACTCACCAGTGACAGCTTTTCTGGTACTTCGAGTTCCCGGTCTTTGATAAACTCGCTCACGTTCCCGTACGGTTCCCATGGCGAGATCAACCAGGCCTCCTTGCGACCAAAGTCGGCGCAGAAGCCGAGGAACCTGGCAACTCCCGGATGCTCCTTGATGCGGGACCACACCAAGACCTCCTTCGTAAAGGCCTAGCGTCGGCGACTAAGTCAGTGCTCCAGGATGTAGTAGTTGGTGTAGACCTACCCGTTTTAGGTCAGAGGCATCATGCATGGCTGACAAATTTATCTCTTTGACTGCGACGACTTGAGGTTGGCCATATAGATGCAAATCGATCCAGGTAGGAAGGTAGGACGACGCATGGAGGTGTGCTCGTCGTACGATACCGAAGCCGCCCCTGCGCTTTTGGTCATTGGCGATGAAGACAACTCTTCGGCGGTCTATGTGATATTCATTTAGCGTCTGGTACGCCTCGTCCTAGGGTCGCGGTCCCGTGAGTGATTGCGAGCTGGACTGAAGCGCTCGTGGACGTACCACCGCCAACTGTCTATTAGCTCGTCGCTGCTCCACGCTTTCAGCGGTTGTCATTGCGGATAGTCGAGGTTTTTATTATGTGAATGAGAATTTATGGAGGGTCTCTGCGTGAAGAGGACGAGCGGTGGTTGTTTTCGTGAGTCGAGGGCATCCTCACCGCCCTCTCACCTTATCGCGGGGCGCTTGTGGCAGAGTCGATGTTCCCAGTTTGGTTGCTCCGCCACCCCCTATCCCACCCCCTCGTATTTTTCTTTTCGCCGAAGCGTCTACGTTTCACACTTTGTGTAACTATACAGAGTAGCCAATCAGCTGCCAGAATCCTTCTAGAGTACAAGCACACACGGCTGTTCCGGCACTGCTGAATCCTGGTCATTGACGGGTCTCTGTTAACCGGTGACATCACTCACCACCTCATAGCGCTCGTTCAGCGCCTCCAACTGCGCCTCTTCCACCGTTAAGTCTTCGTTAGTTTCACTTGCCAATAATCTTTCATCGAAATAGCGTAGAAAGTGCAAGCTCTACGGGCCTCTGTCACGAGACACTGCTCTGTATGCATCTCCCCGGCCAGGTTGAGCAATGTCAACTACCATGGGGTTAACCGTTGAATGTTTGACCTCGCACTTGTCATCAGTAACACAAACCAAAGCGCTAGTCCATACTGGTGCTTTGTCACTGTGACTGATGATGATTTGTCGGCCCTAAACGGCGGCGTATGTGATTCCAAGCGAAAGAAGCCCAAGCGTCATATTTCTGTTGACGCCAATGTACATAGTCGTGAGTATATCCCTGTGTTAGCCCGATTGAGCATGAGCGGCAAGCAACCCCCGTCGCTGCCTTGCGCTAGGCCGGAATGCCGTGGAAGAGCTCGTTTTCTACGCGACCCTCCCCCGACCACGCCCCCATCAATTCTGCCAAAACCCCGTCGATAACGGCCTCCGAAGCGTCTTATTCTACATGATACAGTGATATGATACGGGGATATGTGCTCCACACTTTAATTCGGGTTAAAACTCCATCAGGAAACCTCCCCGTGCCGTGTGCAAGAGGCAGGTTCCAACTATGGAGAGATCTTTCCCAATGCGAACTGTATCGAAATATCATGCACCATGTCATATTAGGCACCCAGCAGGCAGCCTATTGGGCGCGGGATGTTCGTCGTCTTCGTCGCCGTCGCCAATCTCGTCAGGGTCCAGCTCCAGTACACGACAAACGCCCAAGAAGCCCACAAACACCACTGACTGCCAACCTCCACCACAATATCATAAATAACATGAGTGATTAAATTGAGCAATGTCTACAGTGATAATATAGCTGATGGGCAATGTACTCCTATGCTGCTTGATTGTTGATGGAGTGCGGTAGCACGTCGACCCTCGAGCTTCAGGGTTGGTGGTATACCGTGACTAGCTCACAGATTCTAGGTATTTGCAGTCAATGTATCTACTAAATAACGCCTCATTGCAGCTATAGGGTAACTTGACCTCCTGGGAGGAACAAGGCGTGAGTTGTGGCGTCGGGGGCTCGACGCGTAGAGTCTCGGATAGACCCTGAAAAGAACGCCCGACGGCGACGAGAACGACGACCTCCCGCACCCTCCGGACTACTAATTTAGCGCCTAATACGGCATGGTGCCTTTTTGCATCTGACGAAAGATTCGCCAGAGGTGCAGCCTCTTTCGAAAGGAACCGGCCTAACGTAGAGTGTAGAACACATAATCGCGTATTATATCACTGCGTAAAGTAGATTACGACTCATTTGATGTGCTTCTCGACGGGGTTTGGGCACAAATGATGTGGTCGTGGTCAGGGGAGGGCGCGTAGGAAACGAGCTCTTCCACGGCCTTCCGCGGTCAGACAGTCCATACAGATAATATGACAAATCCCTCGACTTTAGCTCATTGTGGAAGCTGAAGCGAGCTGGCCAGTGAGAGCCTGCTCGTCAGGATCGATGCTTCCTTCGCCTTCGCTTGCACCACTGTTTAAACCTCCCAGCTGGGAGATCCGACCCGCACACCGCGGTATACACTGCCAAATTCTGTCAAGGCCTGTCAGAACGAAGGAAGGCCAGCTGATCCCTAGCTCGAAGCACATTATGCGAATTGAGGCATGTTGAAAATACCATCAAGTGCTCACCCCTAATGGCGCATGATAAGATAAGTCTGGGGCCGCATAATTTAAACCCCTTAAAAATGACATAAGATATATATTCTACACACCCCCACACCTGATTCAGATGATAGTTCAGGCAATATCACGCGAGCTTGAAACACGCGCGGCCACTATCAAGCCTTCTGAAGCCTCTGAACCCATCCCACTTTCATCGGACGAAACTCAAATCCACCGACTCCATCGTACAATCCTTTCCTTCTCAAACCACCCGAGCTCCACTCTCCTGAAACTGAACAACATCCTTCCACTGCCCACCACCCTCATCGTATTCACGGAAAAAGTGAACCCCACATACGCATCCGATCTTGGGAAAGGCAATTTTATAACGCTTTCCGAACGGGTTCTTCCCGGTTGACACCCTGCGGATGATCCCAGCGGAGGTTGTAATCTTCATTCCTTCCATGGCTCGTTCCGTGTAGAGGAAAGGGAAGCGTCTTGAGCGTCTGAGGAGTCCGCGAAATTATACGAAGACACACTTCTTTCGCTAACCAGCTGCGCGAACCTCTCCCTTCCTTTCTTTGGCGGTTTCCGTGATCGGTCGAAAAAGACAAAGGGCGTGTGTAGATTATGGTAGAGTGTTCATGTCAACGAACCGAAGGACGAGGGCTGATGAAATAAGCGGCTAATGGTGGAGCATGGGCGGGCTTCTCCAATGGACATCTATGACCCGTTCGTGGAAGAGCCTTCCCTAGTTCTGATCCTAGCACCGTTTGGAACTGGAGTCCGAAGCGGTTCTCCCCAAGCTTGGAGATTGATCTCCTGGCGTCCAAGCACGTTTGAGTCCAGACCTCAAGAGAGGAAGGTGGTGTGGCAAGCTCGTTTGTCCTGCTCGGCGGTGGGCGCGAAGTCCCGAGCCTCCTTCCAATCCTTCGCCTACCGCGTTTCAATGTCAAGGTTCCAATACGTATTCATCGCGCGGGATTCGGTGGATCAAGTACGCCGAGATTTAGGTTTGGACTAGTTGGGGACGGTTCAGTGAATGGTTCTGCAGGTTTGACGACCATCACTTGCATTGGACTTCGGGGTCCGAATAATGGTGTGAGAAGGCGGCTTGCTGACGGAAACGGCGGGGACGCTCTGAGCGCGAAAGGGGGGATGACCTTGGTTGGCGCCTGCGGCACGTCCGAATTCCCCTTTACTTCGTAGTTGTTCTCGTTTTCGTGCGCACTTCTTGGGCCATTTTCATCGTCACTACGTTCTTCTCCGTCCTCCGCTTGGCTCCGAATTGACTTCCGCAGAATTCCCCTCTCGGCACACCGAGAATGTCTTGAGGTGCGATTCATTGTCCGTATTTCCGCGAACTGTTTTGTCCTCCGAATATTTCGTGAGGCGAGGTTGGGGTCGCCTATGACCTCCTTGAGCGCGGATCTAAGAGCCTCGTGTTCCCCATAGTCGAAGAGTGCCCGAGATTGGTCATCCTGAGGAGAGGTGATCCTCCTTGCAGGCGTGTCTCCCCAACTCCGTTCGCCTGCGTTTCTTCCCCGATTCGATCCACAGCCCCGGGAGGAAGATCACCCCTGGAAGAAGGTAGAGAATGTTTTGCCCAATCGGCTCCACGCATGTCGCGGTATTAGAGACCATGCCGGTTTGGTATGGGCGGGCCTGAGCGGCGCTTTGGAGGTTCCGGTGACACTGAAGTTCGTGCCTAAACCGAATCTCCGTACGATGCCCGAGCTTTGGGAAGTCTTGGGTCGAGGAAGAAGGCTTCACAGGGGGTCACGAAAGTTGTCGCAGGACGTTTCTTCGAACACTCGCTGGTGGTAGACGTGGCGTCCTATTTCATTTGGGTTCAGTTGGGCGACATCTGCTGGCTCATTTTCGCCTATTCGGGAAAAACGGTTGGGGAGGTGGACGAGCCTGGATTCGTTTAGCGACTAGATTGCAATGGTGAAGATGTCTTTCCATATGGGGTCGGACAAGGATGTGTGAACGTCACTTTCTGTTTCGGTCGACGCGAATCTACGGGCAGAAGACGGTCGGTGACCTGCACCGAAGGGGACGATTCAGCACTCACCTTTGCACCCAGGCAAGTGGCGATACCGATGAAAGAATCTTTGTAACCCCAAGTACACGAGTTGATAGGGTAGACGCGGTAATAGGTGCATGGCAGGATGGGGATGCAGAACCCCTCGCGAATGCTGGTGGTGCGAGAGCTAGCGGTACGCTCGACGGTCACCACGCTTATTGTGTTCGTTGTGGCGGCGGACCCGCGTACGCCTATTCGGAATGGGTTTGGATAGTTCCAAGAGCACATAGGGTATTAGTGACTGGCTTCGATGCGTGGATGATGTAGACACGGAGCTCGAAAGCGCGCTCGCGATAATTGAGCCTTGGTTGTTGGATTGCGGCGACGGTCTCTTGGTAGTTCATCGACGCTCCTGCATCACAATGACCATGTAATCTAGAGCATATCTTCTGGTCAATGACACGTTCAACCCTTGAAGTGAAGACGACCAAACACTGAGAGTGCACCCTACCATTATTCGGGTTCGTGGATTAACTATTTGGCTGGACGGTACCAATAATATTGCACAACCTCCGCTGGGACCTTGGCGGAACAGAATTCGGCGGAACGCTCCTAGGGAGTGAAAAGTGGACTCATTGTGTACGCCACGGGGTTCAAGCGGGAGTAGAGGACGAAGGCAGATGGTTGATGCGGGCACCGAATATTAATGAAAGCCTGTGCGGCAGTCGAGAGTGCAATGTCCTACCTCCGTCGCTAACCCCGTTCTGCCGTGTGCGCCTTGACGTTTGTGCACCAAAACGCTACGCACCGACATCTCAGTGGATAAATATGCTCTGCAGGTACATCTTACACCTTGAAGTGAAACTAGTATAAGTACACTCACCAGCACATCTGTCCAGCCCACAACATCAAGTCCAAGACACTGAACCATTTCCACGTGCAAGTCCCTGGGTCTACCAAACTCTTAGAAAATGGAGCCATCGAATTGTTCGACGTCATCCTCGACTTTACCGGGCTTACGCAGACTGCACGGTCTCACAATTAATGACAATGTCCGCCCATTCAACTCGTTTTGTCGGCATTCTTCACCCACGTCGTCCTTCACACCGTGGAGTATCGCGAGTTTCCGTGGCCGAGATATCTATTTCACGGGGTGTGCCTGGATTGCAATCAATGAGCGGTGCACAACTCCACACAAATTGACCTCTTTTTTGCTGCACTTGACGATCCGTGCCTTGACTCCCACATGGCCGTCTCGGAGAACACTTGTAGTCGCGCACCTTTGCCTACAAAGTCTCCTTTTCAATTACTCCGGACAAGGGTTTCTGACCTAGAGCGTACATATGGAGGCGTTCCAATCTCTCCTTAGATCTCTCCTTCGCACTAAAGTTCTCGCCGATGCTGGGCGGTCCCATTGCTGCCCTTCTCTTACCGATTGCTCTCTAACTCTCTCCCCACTTTCTCTCTCTGTGAATCGACACTTGATATTCGCTTTCACTAATCCGCACTCATCCTCACTTCACATCACTCTCTAGTTTCTTATCTACCATAAAGCCCGGTCGTTAGCACACTTGAAAATAAACGAATGAAGGCGCGAAACTCCTCCCTTTTCTTCGCCTCGCCTGCATTCGCCGCCATTGTGTGATACAAAGTTGGGGAAATGCTTATAGGAGACTCGCTCTTGGGACGATTCAACCACAAAGATTTCGAGGACCCCACGCATGGCCGCATAGAAGCGAGTTGGAAGGAACATTGTGCCTCGATGGAACGACAGGACCTCGCGGTCGCTCTTCCGTTGACTCGGTTACATACGACTACGTTGATGAATACGCTACTCCTGGGAAGGGCTTGACCTACGTCAGCAAGGCTACCTCGTGAGTCCCGCCGGTGCTCGCACCTTGGATAACTACTCGCCCCTCTAATGGAAAAAGTTCACCTTCGGGTCAAGCGTGCATAGGATACAATCGTACTTGAGCCTAGCGGAGAAAGTCCACAACTTGAGCAAGAAAGATTACAAGACCAACATCCTGATCTTGGGCGTTCTTTGCCTGCTTGTTGAGGGTAGGTCTTCGTACTGGTCTGCTTTTCGGTTACCCCACCCTTCCGCGAAATTTCATCTCACCTTTTCTTCTTCCTCCGTACTTATCACATGACCCGTGCTCTGGACTAGTTCCAACAACAGCACCGGGCCCGCCGGGGGCGAAAAGGACGTCACCGAAGGCATCAACAACGAGGGGCCCAACGCCTCCGTCATGCATACTCCCCAAGACTACGCGTGCACGCAATCCAACTCCAACACAGACAACCGCGACATCCTTGTTTCCGGAAAACGCCCGTCTACCGTAGGCGACGGCGCAGACCACCCCATGAACCCCGACAGCGATACATCCTAAGGTCCCCAGGTGAACGCCTCCGGCTAGTACGCCAAGGAGCGCACGTCGCAGTGGCTTAATGTGTAGTTCCGGAAGTGGGACGACCAGAACGTTTTTGATAGGCTTGAGGGCGCGGATGGCCAGAAAGTCAAACCCAATGCATGGTGACAACAGGAGGCCAACTTTGTTAGCCGCAGCACTTGTGTAAACTGGAACGACGATACCATTTGGCCCCCCTTTTCGCATTTACTTTTCTTCACCTGCGGCAATACGTGATCTGACCGTAATACAGACGGGGGGTATATGGAGATACACTGCGTTTATACGCCTTATTTCCCAAACGAGGCCCATGCCGAGCGTTTCGTTGGTTAGGTAAACATTACGTCCCTCAGTACGCCGCGGTGGGGTCAGAGCTCCTAATTAGACACGAACTCTTTGCTCTAAATAAATGAGTCTGGAACATATGGCACGAAAAGAGGGACAATATCGGCGACTAGACTACGAACACGAATCTGGAAACGTGAAATAATAACAGGAGACCTAGTAACGACTTCGACGCAATCAGAGGTCCTTCTCGTTGACCGAAGATGCGAGGTTTGGAGTCATCCGCTGGAGTAATCGGTGTTGGAATTTCTTCATAGTGGCGTCGTTCCGAGGGACCTGGACTTTAGCGAGTGCGACTCTTGCCTATCTTCCCATTTCCTGCTCAACGACCACCTTCGGAATCCTGCAGGCTATTCGCCGACTCCGCCGCACCCTGCCTTCATCTCGAAGTCGCTCGGGAGCTAGAAGGATGCTTCGCCGCGCAAGGCTCCTTCATCACGTCGCTTCATATGTGCCAACATGGAGTCCTTCGCCGCCAAGCATTCCGAAAGACCGCCTTTCCAACTATTACCGCCCTGGCGCCATTGAGCTATAGCTTTGTCGTACCAGGCGAGAGCTTCTTCTTTGTGGCCGAGGGTCGACTTCGTATCAGCGAGGAGAGTAAGTTCAATCGCGAAATCCAGCCGGAAGCCATCTGCGAGAGTCTGATAAACGGAGCACGACTCCTCCAAAGCTGGGATGGCTTCTTCGTGCCGCCCCTGTGCATGAATGCATCTTCCCAGGACTCCCAGCGGTTGAGCCAGTCTCCATCCTGCGTGGCTGCTTCGGGCAACACGAACCGACTCGCGCAACAGCTTTTCCGCTTCCGCGTGAATACCTTGATAGAATTTGAATGCCCCGAGGCGGTAACAGCAAGTGCTCAACCCCGGCTCCCATCCAATGGCCTTCGCAATGTCGTGGGCCTTCTGGAGAGTAGAGATGGCTTGGTCCTGCTGATTGAGATTCCAATGTGTGGTTGCGAGGGTATCGAGTGCGTCGGCTTCTCCTAGCCTGTCGCCACAGCCAGATGCGACTCTGATAGCTTCCTCCAAGACGGACAACGCGTTTGCATGCTCTTCATTCCACTGGTATTTTTCTCCCAGTTTTCTAAGACATTTTGCAATGCCCATGCTGTTCCCGTTCGCCCGGAAGATTTTCAAGCTCTCCTGGAGATTGCGTATAGGGTGCTCATTAAAGGCCAGCCAGTACAGCGCATCTGCTTCGCCAATATCATCCTGTAAGCTCCTATACTTCTTCAAGGCAGCAGAAGCGGCGTTTCCGCGTTTGACGTAGTTCAAATCACGATCGGCCACAGCAGCTTGCTTGCAAAGGACCCTGGCGATTCCTTTGTCGTTTCCTTCTTCTTCATAGAGATGTAGAGCCTCCTCGAGGTAAGAAAGTCCTGCCTTGTGGTTGCCTTTCCAACTCTCTAGCTCCCCAAGGTTCTCTAGCTGAGCAGCCGATCGTGCGTGCGGTTCGGTAGACTCGGGAGTCGGAGGGTAGTGGGGCTACATAAAAGGGTTTACTGGGCGTTTACATGGGCAGCACGCGAACTAGAGACTCACAAGGTACTCAAAGGTCGTTTTACACATTACGCTTGTCGGGCGTGGCGCCGGCTCAGCCGACCAGCACCTCGTCAACAACTCCCAAAGCTGAAGGCACTCGCGAAGCCGAGATTCCCCGTCCACCTGGCCAAGGGGACCGTCGAAAATCTTGCGCATGATGACGTAGTCGGCCGTGGCTTCGCCGTAGGGCAGTTCACCCGTCATTATCTGACGAATAAAGACTATAAGCCGAGCTCGAGTTAAGGAAAAAGGCTCGTCATACCTCCCATACCAGCCAAGCCCAAGCATATATATCACTACTCGCAGTCCTCGGCTTGCCCTCCAGTAGTTCGGGACTGCACCACCGTATGGATCCCTTGATCACTGCCGTGCTCTCCAGCCTCGCAAAACCGCTATCCTCATAGAGTCGTGCTAAGCCAAAGTCGCAAAGAACGGCCCTGCATTCCGAGTTGACGAGAACGTTCGGCTTCCGTCATAAACCTCATTAGATGGACGGTCGACCCCGAGGAGGCGAGTACGACTTACGGATTTAATGTCTCCATGACAGACTTGTGGGTCGAGCTGGTGAAGGAACGCTAGCGCGTCGAGAGTGTCGTAGGCCTTATATATATGCCTGATCGTCAGCATGAAGCGTTATAGGGTCGAAAGCAGACTCGCCAGCGACAACTTCTCCGGCACTTCCAGCTCGCGTCCGTTGATAAATTCGGTGACGTTCCCGTATGGCTCCCATGGCGAGATCAGCCAGGCCTCTCTGCGCCCGAAATCTGCGCAGAAGCCGAGGAACTTTGAAATGCCAGGATGACCTTTGAGGCGAGACCAAACCAAGACCTCCTTCGTAAAGGCCTACCATCGGCTGAGTCAGTAACTGAGGATGGGGGAGGGAATATGCACCCACTCTTTTTAGATTGGATGGATCCCGCATGCTTGACAGCTTGATCTCTTTGACGGCTACGACCTGAGGCTGGCCAGACCGACCCAACCACGCAGGAAGGTAGGACGAGCCACGGAGGTGTGCCTTCCGTACGATGCCATAACCACCCTGGCGCTCTTGGTCGTTGGCAATAAACACAACTCTGCGACGTTTTATCTTATACTCTTCCAGGGTGTCGTACGCTTCGTCCTAGAATTCGGTGCGGTGAGTAATTGCGATCTGGACTGACGCGCTCGTGGACATACAACTGCCAACTTTCTATTAGCATGTCTCTGCTCCGGACTTTCAGTGGTTGTCATTGCGATCAATCAAGAGTTCTTAGTAGCTGGGTGATGGGGTATGGAATATCGCTGCGAGACGAGGGGCGAGCGGTGGCTATCGCAGTGCAATGAGGGACGCCTCACCCCCTTCTCGCCCAACACGCCGGCGCTTGTGGCGTTCCCATTCCCAGGTCGACCCCTATAAAGGCTTTCGCGACACCAAGCTTTCTCCTCGTTTCCAATAATGCGACTTAGTGCACGTGTGAATTCATCTGATGCGCAGATTTAATTGGATATGGCTCGGTGATTGGCAGCCATGGGTACGCTGAATCTCATACGATTGGACGAACCGCTGAGCTCGAGAGGAATGACTAGAGTACTAGTGATATCACACACACTTGATCACCAATGCCCTGCACCCTCATGGTAGGCTATGAAGCTGTTATGGATGGCTTTAGCCTTTCTCCTGGTGTCGTATTCGGGACTTTGGAAGGACAAATGCAGCCTGTTGAGACAGCCTTCCCTCAACCACAGACGCAGCCCTCAGGATACCCGAGATGTTCGCAGTAGCTTCGCCAACGAACGGCCATAACTAATCCCTCGTTCGAAGCAGGTAACATGACTCAAGGCATGTCATGACCTCCACTAGATAATCCCTTTAGTTGTTCACCATCAAGGACGCATCGTAACATAGAGAATCCTAAGCCTTAGACCGTGGATCGAAAACGCCACGAAAACATGACAAAGGTATCTTGCACACCCGCACCCGACTTAACAATAAGACAGAAAAAGTATACTAGCTGAAAAAAATCACGTCCATCACGGGCACCTCCGAATCTAGCGAAGACATAGAATCCAGAGTCCAGCTCGCAATCCTTTTCTTCTGAAACCTCTCGAGCTCCACTCTCCGGAAATCGACAAACCTCCTCCACCGCTCGCCACCTTCATCGCATTCACAAAGAAAGTGAACCCTTCAATAGGCATGCCGATCCTGGGAAAGGCAATTCTTTATAAACGCTCCAGCTGTGCGGGCCTCGCCCTTCCTTTCTTCATCGGTCTCGTAATCGGTCGAAGAGGTAGAAGAGCATGTTTTGATTGTGTCGGAGAGTACGGGCTGGCGAAACGGAGCACCAGAAGCGATGAAAGCAGTAGGTAACGGCGGAGCGTGGTCGGGCTTCTCCAGCGGACCTTCGTGGAAGAGCCTTCCCCGACTTCTTGCCCCGGCAGCGTTCGGAATTGAAATCTCAAACCCTCCTCCAAGCTTGGAAGCTGATATCCTCGGCTCCAACTGCGGTTGCATCCAAAATCTCCGGAAAGGAAGCTGGTGTGGCGACTCATCTGCCCCGCTCGGTCGTGGCCGCAAACTCCCGAGCCTCGATTCAATCCTTTCCCTGCCGCTTTTCGCCGCCAAAGTCCCAATACTTGGTCGCCGCGCCGGATTTGGTGGATCAAAATACACCGAGATAGGAGTTTGGACTAATGGAAGATGATTCAGCGGATGTTTCTGTAGGTTTGGCGACAGTGGCGTGCATTGGAGTTTCCGGTTTGAATGATGGTGCGAGAAGACAGCCTGTTGGTGGGTACGGCGAAGACGTTTTGAGCGCGAGAGGGGAGATGGCCTTGGTTGGCTGCTGCGGTAACTCCGAGTTCCGCTCTAATTTCGTAGCCGTCTTCGTCTTCCTGTGCACTTCATAGGCCCTTTCCATCGTCCATATGCTCCTCGCCGTCCTCCGCGTGCTTCTGAGTCGACTTCCGCAAACTCCTTCTCAGAAGATCGAGAGCGTCCCTGAGGTAGGTTCGTCATCTGCATCTCCCCAAGCCTGAGCGTTTTTTGGCCCCCGAATGTTTCATGCAGCAGGACGTGGACGTCAACAAAAGGCGAGGAGAGGTCTCGTCCTCCGTCTCGAGCTTGTGGTCGCGGATGGTCTCCTCGAGTGTGGATCTCAGAGCCTCGTGTTCTCCGTCGTCGAGGAGCGCCCAAGATTTGCCGTCCAGGTGGTGGATAATCCCCCTCGCAGAGGCACCTCCCGAGTCCGTTCACTTGGATTTCTTCTCCTGATTCAATCTCCTGACCCAGGAGGGAGATCACGCCGGAAGAGGGGCCGAGCGTTTGAGTAATCGGCCACACGCGTGTTCAGCTAGACGATATCGAGAACGATGAGGGTTTGGCCTGAGCGGTCACCACCGGCGTCTTGGGTTTCCCGGTAAGCTGGAGTGCCTGTGCAAGCCGAATCGCCTCATGGCACGGTGAGCTTTGGGACTTCGAAATGGAGTGAAGGAGGAAGGTCTCACAAGGGCTGAAGAGAAGTTGCCGCAAAGCTTGATCCTCCCAACACTCACTGTTGGTACACGTGAAACCATGCCAGCCCTGTACGTCATTCATGTTATTGAGGTTAAGGCGAGCGAGATCTTCTGCCTTATTTTCGTAGCGGTTTGAAGGGCCAGCAGTTGGGGAACCCTTTGGTGATTGGATGCATGGCAGGAGACCTCCTTCCAAAATGGGGTCGAGTAAGGATGCGTGAATATCATTGCTTTTTGCGGTCGACGTAAGTCTACGAACAGACAAAGGTGAGTGAGGTGCACGAAGGGAGAACGCCCAGCGCCGTACCTTGGTATCACGGCAGAGGCGACATCGGTGAGAGGTTCGTCGTCGCGCTGAAGTCCACGAGTTAATAGAGAATATGCGGTATGAGGGGTGTGGCGAATTGAGTGCACTGAGTCCCTTGTGGATGCCGGTGGTACAAGAGCCAGCGGCATGCTCGACGTCGACCGTAGTTGTTCTGCGCGTTGGAACATCGGACCGCTGGAAGCCGGTCCGGAGTGGGTTCGGGTCGGTCCACAAGCACAGAGGGTATCGATGACCGGTCTGGAGATGCAGATGATGTCGACGGAGTCAAGAGCGTGAATGCGCATTCCCGACTATCAAGCGTTGCCTATCGGACCGCGGCGACCACGTCTTGGAAGTTCATCGGCACTCTGCAACACGAAACTGGAACGACGGCATGTAGACTAAAACAGATCTGTTTGGTCAATGACAAGCTCGACCGTCAAAGAGACAACGGCCCAACAGTGAGAGCGTACCCAATGATTACATATTCGGGTTCATTGCGGCGAGACGGCGGCACCGACGTCGCGCAACCTTCGCCGTAGCCAGGGTTTATGACAGAACGGAATTCGGTGAAACGCCGTCCTGGAGTGAAATATTGTTGCAAGGTGGACGCCACAAGGCCCAAGTGAGGGGATAGAGGACGAAGCTGGGTGGATGATGCGGGGCAGAGAACTTGGCGGTAGTTGGTATTGGAATGTCTTACCTCCGTCGCTAACCCCGTACCGCCGTGTAAAGGCCCGAAAGCGCCACACAACAACGCATTAGTGCACGAATACTATGACCTGTTGGTACAGCTTTCATCACCAAAGGGAACTGGCATGAGCTCATTTGCCGTTACATTCAAGACCCTGGACATACAACGTGACTTCACATTGCTGGGTCAATTAAGTTATTGAATTGGAGACAATGACTTGTTCCTGAATCCTCTCCTTTACCGTGTTTACGCCGACTGTACAGTTCATGAATGCAGGTAATAGATCTCGTTATAGCACCACTCTTCACCTACGTCGTCCTTCACAAATTGGAGAGGGACCATGTTCCCTGGCCTAGAATATCCTTTTCATGGGGTGTGCCTGGATTGCAATGAATGAGAGGTGAACAACTCCGCAATTGACGTCTTCGACTGCACGTTGTTTTTATTGACGATCTGTGCCAAGACTCTCACGTGACGATCCTGGAGAACACTTGTATTCGTGCACCCCTGCCTACGAATTCTCCTTTTCACTTGCTCCAGGCAAGGCTTTTCAGGCTAGAACGTACACAATGGAGTACTTGGGATCTCTCCCCTCTCGCTCCTTTCCACTAAAGTCGTCGACGTTTGCCTGGTCGTCCCATTGCTTTCCTTCTCCCACAAATTGCTCTCCAACTCAGATCTCGCCCCCTCTCTCTCTCTCTTTGTATCAGCGCTTACTACCCACTCTGACCAATCCGCACTCATTCTCACTTCACGTTACTCTCTAGTTGCTTATCGACCATAGAGCCGGGTCGCTTTTCTCAATACAATCGAAAACAAACGAACGAAGTCCTACCAACTCTTCCCTTTCTTCGTTCTCCTAGCCTCACCCGCATTTATCGTCATTCGGTGGTACCGAATCTAGACAAAGCTTGCAAGAGAATCGTTCTTGGTGGATTCAACCACAAAGATTTCAAGGACCCTACGCGCGACCGCGTAAAGCGAAACGGAAGGAATATTCGTGCCTCGATGGATGACAGAACCTCGCCGTCACTCTTACTCTAGCTCGTTTACACATGGCTACATCGATGAATGCGCTGCTCTCGAAAAGAGCTTGACCCACGTCAGCAAGGATACCTCGTGAGTCGCGCCGGTCCTCACGCCGTGACTCTTTGGATAGCTACTTGCCCCTCACGGGAAAATTTCACACTAGGATCATGCGTGTGGACTACGCCACCGTACCTTGAGCCCAAAGGCTCCGGCAGAAACTCAGTTCCCATCTTGAGCAAGAAGGGGTACGGATACAGGAATTCCTGATCTTGGACGTCCGTCAACCTGCCCACTTGCTGCGGGTATGTCTTCCATCCCTACTGCTTCTCAGTTACCTCACTCTTCTGTCTCACGCTTTTTCTCTCCATCCGCACACAGTACGTGGCCCGTGTTCTGTCCTACTTAGTTCCAACAACAACACCGGGTGCACGGGCGGCAAAAATGGACGTCATCGAAGGCGTCAACAACGAGGGTACCAACGCCTCCGTCTTGCACACTCCCCAGGAACACGCGTCCACGCAATCCGACTTCAATATAGACGACCGCGACTTCCTCGCGTCCGAAAAGCGCACGTCCACCATGGGTAACGACGCAGGTTGCGGCGTGAACCCCGACGGCCATAACCCTACGGTCCCGAGGTGAACGACGGTGATGGAGGCTGGTGCACCATGAAGCGCACGTCGCATTAGGTTAATGTGCACAGTGTATCTCTCGACGTGGGCCGACGAGAACTCTCCTGATGAGATTGAGGGCGCTGCTATGCTGAAGTATGACCGGAAGGTCAACCCTAATGCGTAGGGACAGCATCATGCCAACGGTGTTAGCCGTAGCACTTCTGTAACTGGAACGATGATATAATTTTGCTCCCCTTTTCGCCTTTACTTTCTTCACCCGCGGCCCCGCGTGCGCCGACTACAATACAGATGGGGAGTAAAGGATGATGTGCGGTCGACGGTTGATGCCGGAAGCGTCGTGTGGTGCTTGAGGGAGCCCCAGCAGGCACTTGGGTGTTGGGCCTTGTTTCCAAACGAGGCCATGTCGGACCGTTTCGTTGGTTAGGTGAACAGCACGCCGAGTTTCGTTTCCCTCGATACGCCGCGGTGGGGTCAGAACTTCCAATTAGACACGGAACCTTGCTCTACATAACGAGTCTGAAACGATATGACGTAAAAAAGGGGACAACATCCGCAAGTAGACTACGAACACGAAGTTGGAAACATGAGATGATAACCAAGAGCCCCAGCAACGACTTCGAAGTCCTTCATGTGGACCGGTGATGTGAGTTTAGGAGTCGTCCGCCGGGGTACCCTGCCTTGGAATATCTTCATAGCGACGGCGTTCGGAGGGACCTGGACTCTCGCGAGTGTGGGTCGTGCCGATCTTCCCGTTTCCCACTCGGCGACCACCTTCGGAATCCTCTCCGACTCTGGCGCACTCCGCCCTTCGTCCCGGAGTTGCTCGTGAGCTAGGAGGATGCTTCGGCGTGCAAGACTCCTTCATCACGCCGCTTCATGTCGGCCAAAATGGCGTCCTTCGCTGCCAAACATTTGGAAACCTCCTCGTGATCCCCACTCTTACGCCATTCGGCTATGGCTGTGTCGTACCAGGCGAGGGCTTCTTCTTTCTGGCCGAGGATCGACTTCGTGTCACCGAGGAGAGTTGCTGAAAACGCGAAATCCGCCCAGAAGCCATCAGCGAGATGCTGATGAAGGCGGCACGATTCCTCCAGAGCTGAAATGGCTTCTCCGTGCCGCCCCTGCGCATGAATGCATGCTCCGAGGAATCCCAGTGGTTCAGCCAGTCTCCATCCTGCGTCGCTGCTTCGTGCGATACGAACCGACTCGCGGAGGAGCTTTTCCGCTTCAGTGTGGATAACTTGATGAAATTTGAATACCCCGAGGCGGTAAAGGCAAGTGCCCAGCCCCGGCTCCCATCCAATGCTCTTTGCAATTTTTTGAGCCTTCTGGAGAGTAGATATTGCTAGGTCCCGGCAATCGAGATTCCAATGCGTGGTGGCGAGGGTACCGAGTGCGTCGGCTTCTCCTAGCCTGTCTCCACAACCAGATGCGACTCCGACAGCTTCCTCCAAGACATGCAACGCCTTTCCATCCTCGCCTACCCGCTGGTATATCTCTCCCAGTTTTCTGAGACATTTGGCAACGCCCATACTGTTCCCCTTCGCCCGGAAGATTGTCAAGCTCTCCTGGAGATTGCGTCTAAGATCCTCGAAGGTCGATCCCCCACTCCCCAACCAGTACAGTGCATCTGCTTCGCCGATATCATCCTGTAGGCTCCTACACTTCTCCAGGGCAGCGGAAGCGGCATCCCTCTTTTTGAAGAAATTCGAGTCACGATAGGCCATGGCAGCTTGCTTGCGAAGAACGCCGGCGATGCCCTTGTCATTTCCTTCTTCTTCATATAGATGCAGAGCCTCCTCCAGGTAAGCAAGTCCTTCCTTGTGATTGCCTTTCCAACTCTCGAGGTCTCCTAGTATCTCCAGCCGAGCAGCCGTTCGTGCGTGCGGTTCGCCAGACTCGGGAGTCGGAGGGTAGTGGGGCTACATAAACGGGTTTAATGAGCGTTTTTATGGGGAGCACACGAACTCGAGACTCACAAGGTACCCAAAAGTCGTTTTACACATTGCGCTTGTTGGGCGTTGCGCCGGCTCAGCCGACCAGCACCTCATCAAACTCCCAAAGCTGAAGGCACTCGCGAAGGCGAGATTCTCCGTCAACCTGGCCAAGTGGACCTTCGAAGATCTCGCGCATGATGACATAGTCAGCTGTGGCTTCTGTTGTAGATACGTAGTAGATACCTTTGTCCGTGTTTGTCCGTCGGTGGTTTAAGTAGTGTTTGTTTTGGTCTTACTGAGGTTTTCTCTTCATCGACTACTGATAGAGACGACTCTCAGGTAACGTATTAGTATTAGTATATAGAATAGATCGACTACTGATAGAGACGACTCTCAGAGTGTTATTACAACAGGTTATGGGCCCAGAGTAACTAAGTGATCCAGCATCACCGTCAGTTCACACTCGAATCCGCACCCTCCAACCTATACACTCTCTAGCTTCTCTACTACTCGTTCCATTCGCTCCTCGTCCCTCCCGCATCCATCTCTAAGTCCATCTCCACGATGTCCGACTCAGAAGGAGGATCGAATGTACCTCAACCCAACGTTCCGCAACCTCCTCTTCCCAACACCGGTGGAAACGGGTCTGTCGGCTCGCTCCCACCGCTGGGTCTGCTTAGGTATTCTGTGTACAGCTATTCTAGGTAGATACTAGTACGATGTCTCTTTGCCTTGCACGTTTCCACTTCAGCTCCAGTTTGGGTGAGCCAGGCCACCACAAAAATGGGACCCGACTGACACCACAGGGGGTAGCGACCAAAGGCACCCCCCAAGCGGCGAGGAGGAGAAAGCGGGATGGCGGTGGGGCAAAAGATGTCACTATCGCGGGGGAGACAGGAGGGGATGGTGGTGAAAGGTACCGTATGTCACGGTCCCACGCATCCCCTTTGGGTCCGCGAGCCGTGGGACTCGCTCTGCCACGAGTCCTCGCAGCTCGCTCCCACCGCTGGGTCTGCTTAGGTATTCTGTGTACAGCTATTCTAGGTAGATACTAGTACGATGTCTCTTTGCCTTGCACGTTTCCACTTCAGCTCCAGTTTGGGTGAGCCAGGCCACCACAAAAATGGGACCCGACTGACACCACAGGGGGTAGCGACCAAAGGCACCCCAAAATGCGTGGAGGCGCACGCCTTTGGTCGAGAACCCGATGGCAGGCGGGTGGAGGCCGAAGGCACCCCACAACTGCGCCGCACGCAAATAACGGGTGATCGTAGACCCACAACTATAAAATAATGGGTGATCGTAGACCCATGACAACAAGGTAATGGAGTCCAAGCAAAGGACCAGTTGATCAATATAGGATGGATAGGGCAATCGTGGCCCACAGCAATCGCGGCTGTCCAGATGAGCAAATTCCAGCTCATGTAATAAGAGCAATCAAAGGCTCATAATGGAGAGAGAAAGGCCAATCTAAGGGCCTAGAATAACTCCCTTGGCACTTAATTGCCATGTGTTCTATGCATATGCACTAGGAACTACAGGGAGGGGCACAAGGACCCGTTGTGCAAAAATTTCGAATGTCGGACAACGTCGAGCCACTACCTCACGAGCCCATAGAGGGCTCAAGCGAGGTCCCATGACTCACCCCAGCGGTGGAATGCGACACAAAAGATGTCGCTATCGCGGGGGAGACAGGAGGGGATGGTGGTGAAAGGTACCGTATGTCACGGTCCCACGCATCCCCTTTGGGTCCGCGAGCCGTGGGACTCGCTCTGCCACGAGTCCTCGCACCGCTCCCAGTGCACCAGCCACTAGCACGAAGACCATCCCCACCACATTCAAGTTGCCCAAGGGATTCGTACTACTCGAAGGCTCTGGCAACTGGGATACATGGGCGTTTCGACTTACGAACATTCTCGAGGCCGAAGACGCGTTTGGGATCGTAACTGGGACTGAGCTAAAGCCAACATCTTCCTCAGGGCGATTGGACACTTGGCT
>WSTX01002760.1:0-20174 GCA_019633405.1 Tulasnella sp. 408 | reverse complement strand
CCTGATTTCCCCTTTGGTAACTTCGCCGGGCTCGAGCCCAGCTTTCGGTTGGCTCGAGCAAGCTCCGTCGACGGAGCCCAGAGCTAGGTCGGGCTCAAGCTTGCCCAAGCCCGGCCCGGCCGGCTTGCCCAACACTAACTCCTCTTCACTCCGACCTTTCAACCCCCTCGTTTATTTGCAATCGACGGCGAAGTTGATGCAACATTTGGGTTTGCTGCCAAATACAAGTCAGTGTTCTTTTTATGAAACTCGGCTGGAAGACTTGCTCGCTTGTTTTATTTGGGTGAATTGTGCTTTGCTGGTGATAACGGAGGTTTGTGGACCAAAGGGGAGCCAGTCGATCAACACGTGTGCTGAGACCATCCGAGTGAGCGGAAATTCCGCGCGCACAGCTTACTACTCGAAAGTTAATACGCAAGCCTGATTAATCGTTTTCACCTGCAAAGTGCTACATTGATTAGTTGATCTGAAGCGCTATCGATATCTGGTAGAATGCTATGGTGGACCAGAGAACAAGTTGGGCGAGGGGGGCCTCAGAGCGTAGGTCAGAGTAAGAAAGTGTTATTGGGTGAAGGTTACTTCAAACGTGACTTCGTGGAAGTATAATGTGAACAAAGTTACGAAAAGCAGATTGGGCAATGAGTACGTCCCAAATGCGGTGCACTCCAACAAAGGCCGACCCATGACTGAATGTTCGATTTCCTTGACACGTTCTCATGCTTCACACAGCCCATAGTCCACGACTCCCCTCCAACCGGGAAACGCACCGTTGGGGAGTAGCATACCCGGACCTTAGTCCCGACAACTCGGAGCCCTAGTTTACGAGCGGTTCAACCCAATTACGGACTGAAATGCCTCAAAGACGATTGATCTCGTCGCTTTCACGACGGGTTTTATGCTTCAACGAAGTTATGAAATTGTTCATAATCCGCATGCCGTGCCGCGTGTGTGTAGTCAGCCACCGAGTCGTTAAAAGCTTACACGCGGTCCTCGGAAGCCCATCCATAACAAGAGAATTCCCGTCTCGCCCCCACCACTCTGGTCTACTCCATAACCCTTGAATATCGCCCATTTTTGAGCATTCTCCACCGTGTTCACACTTTCCCATGACAGACACTACGGCACCAGCACCCCAGTTTATGGAGGAGCGGAATCTAGAAAAGGCTGTGGGTACCTTTATTCACTACTTGCGGAACTGACAGTTGAGCCGGTAATTGGAAGCGAGCAATCCTCAACGGGGTGTCTCATTACCGAGTCGACCCCAGCAGGATCAAAATGACAGATGCTGCACCACGCCGCCATGGGGGCCAAGGTGTTGTCACTATTGGAACTCTCAGTCTCCTCGAAGCGGTCAAGAAACTCGGCTCTGTTTTGAAAGTCGCCGCAGAAATTGTTGAATTTTCCCCTGAAAAGCACGTTCAAATTCTCCAAAAGCTGAGAGTGGAAGCTAAGTACTGGCCTCCTGAGCTTACAGTTGATGCGGCGGTCGAGATGCTCGGAATGTCCCCCGAAGCACTCGAGGAATGGCTTCCCGAGACGAGAGTGGCTGTAAAGATGCTTGGGTGGAACCGCGATGACGCCGAAGAGTCAACCAAGTTCTTCAAGGTATGGTCTTCTGTGCCCCCTTTCTCCGTTCCGCCATTCCAGTCTAAAAGTTCGTCATTAGTCTTTCGCTCACGAGCTCAGTCTAATGGCAGAGCTTACTCACCCAAACGTTGTTCGACTCGTCGGTTTTGTGGAAGACATTGAGAAGGGCAAAGCTTGGATGATTCTTCCCTGGGAAAGCAACGGAAATGTCCGAGAGTTTTTGCAATCAGGCGAATGGGACATCCCTGAGCGGATTTCTCTGGTGAGTTTCTCCTACAGCTTCATATAACATGATATCCCAAGACCCTTTGACTTCCTAGATCCAGGATACAGCAAGAGGGTTGGAGTACTTACATAGCCGGCAACCCCCAATCTGCCATGGCGACCTCAAGTCCGTAAGTCGAGACGGATGTCGTTTTAGAGAATCTCGCTTAATACAACCGCGACGTAGCTCAACATTCTCGTAAACTCCTCTTACCGCGCGGTTATCACCGATTTCGGGTCAGCACGCATTAGACCAAACGTTGCGCCAGGGGGGAGAGAAAATCCGCTGGTCAATGATGGCGGAGCTGAGGGGTGGACCTCACCGGAGGTCAAATTCAACCTTTCGACGCGGGAGCTCACCTTAACTGGACCCAGGTACTCTCTTCGATGGACAGCTCCCGATGTGTTGGCCGGTGCGGAGCAGGACCTGCCAAGCGACATGTGGGCGATCGGGTGGATCTGCTGGGAAGTGAGTACAGCCTGGGTTGACTGTTAATCCAGGTCCCTGTCGCTAATCTCCACGCCTACATGTCAGATGGTAACCGGTAAAATTCCATTCGAGGAACTAAAGAAGGATACAGCCATCGTAATTGGCGCGATCAAGGGAAATTTGCCAGCCATTCGAGAAGATGTCGACCTCTCTCATGTCCTCAAGCTTTGCAATCTAATGTCGGAATGCTGGCACTTGGAGCCGGTCAAGCGGATAGATGCCTCTTCTTTTCAACGAAGAGTTAGCATAGTGGTAAGTACCTGAATGCAGAATGGGTGTCTTCGGTTCCGAGCTAAATACCCTGTTCAAGCCTTCGGCGCCTCCCTCAGGCTATGCCACTGGCCGTCAGAAAACGCGATCCGCACACCTCCTCGTCCAGCTGGGCCAAATGTATCACGATCAGGACAACTGGTCAGAGGCCATGGGTTGCTTCCAATCGGCTGAAGATGTTGCAACCCGAACGAGGGATGAGGTCATGAAAGGGCATACCTTGAACCGTGTTGGGCACCTCTATCACCTGCAGGGAAGGCGAAGTGAAGCGGAACAGGCATTGATTGCAGCTCACGACGTCCACTCTCGTAGTGGCAGCGATCAAGATGTCGCACAAGACTTGAGAGATCTGGGAGAGGTTTATCGGGTTCAGTCCAAGAATTCTGAGGCGGAAAAGGCTTTCATGAAAGCCTATGAGATGTTCTCTCGTGCTGGACAGATTAGAGGTGCCGCACAGGCGTTAAGGTCTCTGGGAGAGATTTATCGGGCTTGTTCAATGAATCAGGAAGCGGAGACGGCGTTGATGAAAGCCTCCGAGCTGTATTCTGGAGTTGGCGACGACCAAGGTACTGCAGACGTTTTGAACGGTCTGGGACATATGTACCGGGCTCAGTCAAAGTATGGCGAAGCGGAGAAGGCGTGGATGGAAGCCAGCGAGATCTACACTCGCATCGGAAATCATTTGGGTGCCGCAAACGCGTTGAACGGTCTGGGACAGATTTACCGGGTTCAGTCGAAGCATGGCGAAGCGGAGAAGGCGTTGATAAACGCCCACGAGATCCACACTCGCATCGGCAACCAGACGGGTGCCGCAAACGCGTTGGACGGTCTGGGACAGATTTACCGGGTTCAGTCAAAGCATGGCGAAGCGGAGAAGGCGTGGATGGAAGCCCACGAGATCCACACTCGCATCGGCAACCATTTGGGTGCCGCAAACGCGTTGGACGGTCTGGGACGCATTTACCTGGCTCAGTCAAAGCACGGCGAAGCGGAGAAGGCGTTGATGGAAGCCCACGAGATCCACACTCGCATCGGCAACCATTGGGGTGCCGCAAACGCGTTGAACGGTCTGGGACATATTTATCGGGCTCAGTCAAAGCACGGCGAAGCGGAGAAGGCGTTGATGGAAGCCCACGAGATCCACACTCGCATCGGCAGCCAGACGGGTGCCGCAAATGCGTTGAACGGTCTGGGAGAGATTTACCGGGCTCAGTCAAAGCAAGGCGAAGCGGAGAAGGCGTTCATGCAAGCCCACGAGATCTACACTTGCATCGGCAACCATCTGGGTGCCGTAAACGCGTTAAACGGCCTAGGGAATACCTATGTAGCCCAGTCGAGGCACCGAGAGGCTGAGAAGGCTTTCAACGACGCCTATAACATCCTTCCCCTAGTTGGCAATCCCGTCACTCGTGGAAACACTTTTCGTAGCCTTGGAAGGCTTCATCAAAACCAGTGCAGATATGACGAAGCCGAGGTATCCTACCGTCAAGCACTTGCCGCCTACGATCGTGCGGACGACGCGGAGAGTAAATCTAGCACGCTCCTCACTCTCGGGCAGCTCTACCATGCACAAGATCGATACCTTGAAGCCGAGGAAGCTGTCTCTGAAGCCCTCGGTATTTGGATTAGCCTCGGCAACGAAGAAGGTCAAGCGGATGCCTACTTGCTTTTGGCAGACATCTTCAAGTCTCAATCAAAGCACGCCGAAGTGATGGCTGCACTCATCCAAGCGGAAGCGACACTCGCCCGAACCGGCCAAGATGCGCTTCACGCAGCGACTTTGCATCGGCTCGGCAATATTCACGCGGAGCAGGGCATGTCTGTGGAAGCAGAGGAGTATTACCGCCATGCCCAAGCCATATTTTTGAGTATAGAGGACGCCTGTGGAGAAGCACGCGAGTTGCTTGGTCTTGGCGTCTTGTGCGGCAGACAGGGTCGATACGGCGAAGCAGAGGAGTGCCTCGCTCAGGCGCGGGTCGCCTTCGCGATGGTCGCCGACGAGGACGGTGAGGCAAAGGCCTTGGACAACTTGATGATCGCGTACGTCAAACAACGTAAGTTCGGAGATGCGAAGGTGGTTTGCATGGAAGTTTGCGAACTGTACGCGCAAAGGGGCCAGCCCATGAGTACGCTGTGTGCGCAGGTTTGGGAAGTGCTTCAGCGTCGGGAAGAAAACCCGTTGGGATCGTTGCTTGCGAGGTTTTCCGAGTCCTAAACGCCACTAGTGGCTTGTGATCAGGTATGTGATCCAGCTCAATAAATTGGAGCGCTCTGTGCGGTTGCTAACGAGGGTCGCTCCCCGAATGCTCCTTCCGACCTTGCGTGATTTCCGTGGAGTATCTCGAACCTCTATTCCCAGTATGATGCTTGCAAGCTTTATCCAAAGTGCTCCGAGCACGTGCCTTGCAGTTTGCATGGTGTCGTTCCTCGCCTGTAATTAACGTGTCTGCCCATATGTAGTATGCGTTTGTCCTCTCGTAGCCTCCTTATGGAATGAACAGTGTTTGAACGAGAGTGCTCCCCCCTTGTGTTGGCTCTCGTGGCTTGTGTTGGCTCTCGTGGCTTGTGTTGGACAGTGTTACTGCAAAGACACGATCAATTGATTTGGGGGTTGTCCAAACCAGGAAATCATTCAATTCAATTGACCGTGTGTGGGGCGTTTGTGAAATTTGTACCAGGCTCTTCACGTGGAACCACCAGTACTTCGTTCTCGCCCTCCCGGCAGAGAGTTGAACGTGCTGGTTGCAAGAAGTACTCAGTACTCGCTTCAGGGTCATGTCGATCGCTGTGCCTCGCTCGTTTCAGACGTGTCAACCCAAAGGGAGAACGACTCAAAACTGATTTGAAACCCACAAGCATTAATATTCGTTTCTGGATCTCTCGAATGTACAACACGTAGACTTTTGTTCTGCCGGTGACGAACGACGGTACATCCCGGTTCAAGGGAGAGTGAGAAGGCGTCATGGACAACTGTTCGAACGGCGTGCCTGAATTTCAACACCGACCGACTTTCCACCTCCCTTCAAGCTTGGCTCCGTCCTCGACGTCGCTCACTGCCTCTCACCTCCACTCGTTTCTTACTACTTTCTGGTGCAAGTGCGTTCTCGAGGCTGTATCTGGGCAAACCTAGAGACCTAGCATTTAGAGATCCTGTTACCGTTCCTTCGACACACCGGCATGCCCATGGCTATCAAATGCATCGAACGACGCTACGCGCCTACGCCTACGTTCCGATATGAGGCGCGTCATACCCAGGACAGAGTGTCTTTGACGACTCCAGCACCGGCCTACGCGGTCTAAGTAGCGTTCACTCGGTTTCATGAGACAGCGGTTGCGAGACAGCCCGCCGCATTGCTGCCCACGCGAGCGCATCCTCTCGCTCTGGTAAGCACTACTTCCTGCCTTCGATTTATCCACTGCTTAACTTGTCTCGCACTCCTTAGTACATCAATCTTCTCAGCCAACCTGGCGTTCCCGGTGGACCTTCTCGTGACACTGTCTTCCCGTAGTTCGTCAACTCACTCCCTTGACGGTCGCGAACATTCGACCAGCATGCGCCCATGACCTCCCCTCGCCTATCGTCCTGACGCTAATCTCCAGCGCGGGGATCGCGGAAACGTGAACCGGTGTTGCAGTGCTTCTCATCCGTTCACCAGGTTCGGAACACCACAAATTCGAGCTCCTTTCAACCTTTGCACGGAAGCAATTGCGTGCTCATGCCACATGAACGCGAGAGTGTCGGTGTTCTTCGAACTTCCACCAGGCCACCTTCAAAATCCGGTTCGACCTTCCACGAATCTCCTCCTGACCTTCAAACCGAAGTCGCCCCCGAGCTACCGTCAATCATCCCCGCAGAGCATCAAATTGACTTCATCATGGCGGGACTCGGAGATTCAGATGTCCAACCAGTCATGTTCGGTCACGGTGGTACTTTGGCGGTCATCAAAATCTACGAGACACGCAAGCATGAACCTACGCAAGCACAGAAGTTTAGGCGGGGGTGGGCGCGCAACACATCGCAGAGGACATACAGCTCTCGACTCCTGCTCGCCTCCCACCATCACCAGGCGTAACTTCAAGTCTAGTGGACCAAAGATCGAGGTATCGTCCCTTGAGCTGGATGTCCGGGGGGGGGGGGGCTATTTTCAATGCGTCGGGAGGAGCAACCTCAAGCGAACTTCAGCTAACGCGGATTGGGGGAGGGGGAGAAAGGCTCTTGGAAAGGCAACGCCGGGCGAACGTGGTTTTAGACGAGGAGTTGGGGAGATCGTTCGGTCTTCACTCGCCAACTTCGGCATCCCAACAAAAGCGAGCTCCCGTCAACTTCTTCCAGATGCAATATCAGCCTCTCCTCTCGAAAACGCCACACCCTTCGTATCCCTCGAGTCAAACCAAGACATCCCGCAAATCTGGTCCGACCCTTCCGCTCAAACCACCGTATAATCCCGGCACCCGCGCTCACCTCTGGCTCACCGTACATCATCACGTGAACCGCCGAACTCAAGTGCGCTCCATCTACGCACTCAAGGGTTCGGACGCAGACGCCAGGTAACCTCGGTCATAGCGTGACTTCAACAGACTCGGAGCCTCCGAAACGGATGAGTAGGAGCCTGCCCAACGGCAGAACGACGGCGCGATGAGCGGAAGAAGAAAGGATATCTTTTACCTGACTCGAGCTCTCCGTGAACGACTACCTCAACCCCAGAAGCCATCGTATTTAACGACTCTTGCACCCGCTCCCGATGATGACGCGTTTCAACTGGCCTTCACTGGGTTTCATGGGATGATGGTCGGGTCTCGATAGACTGACACCGCATTGCTACCCACGCGAGCACATCCTCTCCGCTTGGTAAGCACTACCTCTTGCCTTAGATTTTTTCACTAGTTAAATCTTTCCGCGCTCCTTAGTACGCTGATCTCTAGCATGGGAGTCGCGGAAAACGTGAACCGGTCTCGCGATGCTTTTCACTCCCGTGCACCAAGTTCGGAACCCCACAACCTTCGAACTCCCGTTAAAACTCTACCCGAAGCAATCGTAACCCTCCGGTCGTCAAGAATGCCAACAAGCAAGTCACACTCGAAACCTGGTTCAACGTTCTACTGAAACACCGCTTATTCGTTCGCGCGGGGGCATCAAGTTCACTTGGCTAAGGCGGGGCTCGGGTTTCAGACCTTCCACCGGCCATCGTCAGTCATGAGGGACTTTGGCGGCCCATCAAGATCTGCGGGACACGAGGTAGGAACCTACCCGAGGGCAGAAGTTTAGGCGCGTGATCAAAGCACAACACGTCGCAGGGTAGATAAAGCTCCCGGCTCATGCTCGCCCCCTCACCACCACCAGGCCTAACGTCAAGTCTAACGGACCAAAGGATCGCAGTTTTCGTCCTTTGAGTCTGTTGCGGGGGCGTAGTTTCAATGCGCCGGGAGGGGCAACCCCGAGCGAACTTCGGCTCTAGCGGATTCGGAGAGGAGAAGAAAGGCTCTCGGATAGAAAATAGCGGGCGAATGTGGTGCCGGACAAGGATTTGGGAGGTCGTCTGGTGGGCCTCGAAGAAGTTGTGTTCCAGCTTGGACGATTACTGGGTCTCGCTTGACCTATCCGTCCATTTCGGCTCCGGGGCGACAGGATCTTGTCGCTCCGGGTAAGCACTACCGTCTATATCGTAGTGGAAGCACTGATTGACTTGTCTGTTCCCTACCGCGGCTCCCTAGCGTGTGTCCACTTTTGGTCAATTTGGCGTTTCCTACATTTCACCTGACTTCGTCGAAGCAATCCCTCTATTTTGAACCGATGCAAGACTCAAACAGAACGGCTCTGCCAGCTGCCCTCGTCAACGTTTTCAGCGCGAATCCTAAGCCTCCGAATTTGTAAAATGGATCCAACTCGCAGTTCTTCACTAGTCAACCTCGGTATCCGATAACCGCGAGCTCTTATCAACTTCTTCCCGAGTAATATCAGCCTTTCCTTTCTCAAAAATGCCATCACCTTTCGTATCCCTCGAGTCAAACCAAGAGGCCCGCGAATCAGGTCTCGACCTTCCGCCCAAACCACCTAATTCCGGTGCCGGCGCTCACCTCTGGTTCACTGTACATCACCACGTGAACTGCCGAACTCAAGTGCCGCCCCACGTACGCACCCAAGGATTCGGACGTGAACGTCAGTCGACCTCGGTAACAGCGTGACGTCAACAGCACTCGGATTCCTGAAGCGGATGAGTAGGAGTCGACGGACAGAAGTACGGCGCTATGAGCGGAAGAAGAAAGGGGTTCCACTGCCAACTCAGGCCCTGCGTGGGCAACTATTTCAAGCCTACACGTCGTCTAAGCTGAATTGTAACGGCAAGGAGAGCAGCATCTTGAGTCCGCGTAGCTCTGAATTGGCCAACCGGTGGGAAGCTTGAGGAGATGTTTGCAGTCGGATAAGAGGGTCCGGTTATCGAGGTTGGGCAGGATCGTCTTGTTTTTCGTTGCGACGGAGGCCAGGATGGACATTTGGATGCATTTCATGGAACGATTAGGGGGGTTACTGGTGGCTGCGTGGGCGTTTCGCACCGTCCGACTTGTCCCCGCCACCGAGAATCTCCGTCGTAAGGAGGAGAAAATAGACGTCCGTTCTCCAGGCCCCTCCGGCTTGTCATCTTGCAGTTTCCGCGAGTTCTTCCCTCCCGATCCGATGTCTTTTGCAATCTCATCAAGGCTCTAGGCCGGAGCCGGTGCATTTTGGAGAGGTGGAGGAAGCGAAAAGACGAGGGCCTCGACACTCGGCACAAGGACATACAAGCCAAAGAGGTTAGTACAAAACACTCCATTGGAACCATCAAAGGGCACTAAGCCACTACCTTTCTTTTTCAAAAGTTTTCTGGTGCTTTTCCGCAGAGGATCTTGACGTCTTCCGACGGCGCCGGCGATACTCTGCAAATGCATTCAACCGGTGTGTCGCGAATGATAACGCACTCCAGCCCTTGACGCCTACTCCACTCAAGAAAAGAAGTCATTCCTTTGTTTCTGGAGCAGGGCTGTTTAAAGCTTAGAGGTAGACATATGGACACATGGCATTCGGGCGAACACTTCCAGATTCAGTAAATGTCAATGATGCAGCAGGAAGATGTGTATCAGAGCAGTGAGCAGTGAGCATCCACTTCCTTCAAGACTGGACAGGGCTAGTGGCTTATAAGTCGAATCATCGAGCCGTTCGCTCCTAAGGTGTGCTCGTTTCTTAACAGATGAGGTGGACGCAGTGTACTAATAAACCGCTCTGCCATATTCCTGACACGTGTGAGACCTAGCTTGACCTTTAACCCCATGGTTTCCGTCGTTCGGACAAGGAAGTGAATGAAATGACTTATAAGAGACAACTCATGCCCTAAAACTTGTGCTCGTGTTTCAGGTTTCGTCTTGCCTGTTGGGGGTGAGCTCGTCATTTCCCGGAGATAGGTAACGGCCGAAACCGCAAAGCGACAAGCTGCCCAGCACGTGTCCTGACACAAGCCCGGGCTGTGAGCCTCGATCGAACGACATCTATGTTACGCCTTCTGAAAGTAGTCTCTCGGGTCAGCCGTCTACCCTCCGGGGACCAAATTATGCCCGTGGGAATCAGATAAGCTGATGGGCACAAGGTCCCGTCAGGGACGTCTGGTCCACTTCGTTCTTTGGGTTAGCGGAAACCGTTACCCAACCCCCCTTCACCGCATACCATTCCCGCCCTCCTAGGCCCTCCTAAACTACTTAGGCACACTATGTAACCTCTGCACGTCAATTATACGACTTGATATACGTCGAAATAGTGATCCAAGTGACGCGCCGGTGAACCGCTACTGTCGAGGCTGCCTTCGGTGGTTCAATCGCCTCCAACACCAGACACACCCGTCAACGACGGCAAGCTCGAAAGGTCGTACGGATTTTGGAGTCTAAGGGCCAATGCGAAATGGGCGTAGGCCCATTTCATTGAAGTCGGAAGCCTTGAAGAACGAAATCGAATTGTTATGATGGCTACAAGATAATACTGTACCGAAACGACCTGAAGTTCAAACAAAATACAAACAAACAAAGTTCGACTTTTGTGCCTGACAAGGGACAAAGTTCAATACTGCGGCCGGAGGGGGGACAGTCTGAACTTTTGGCTGGCCGGGAGCAATCCACTGTGCATATTTTTATGCTGTCTCGAGCAAAAAACACAGTCGATCATTTCATGGTAAGCTGTCTCCTCCTTCCTTTAATGGTTGTTGTCGATGGAAGGGAAGCAGTTGACCTGACCTATGGACTGAACTTTTAGCTCCCTTTCATTTTTTTGACCCAAAAGTTCAACCTGGCCGAGGAGGGGGGGACAACCCCCGTGAGAAGTTCAGGCACGAGGGGTGGGGGGACGGGGGACATGAACTATAGGTCGGCTCGGTCCAGTATGTATACAATACAAG
The DNA here is from genome assembly GCA_019633405.1 of Tulasnella sp. 408. Taxonomy (NCBI): domain Eukaryota; kingdom Fungi; phylum Basidiomycota; class Agaricomycetes; order Cantharellales; family Tulasnellaceae; genus Tulasnella; species Tulasnella sp. 408. Next base: position 9,149 of record WSTX01002760.1, on the reverse strand, counting down.
GTTTCCCCGGACCGGTTGCAACGCGTTTTAACGATGATAATATCAGAACGAACTCCCTATCCTTGACCAGCATCGGAAGAACTGTACTAGTCGGAGCAGTTGTTAAGCAGTTAGGATTGCGGATGTTGCGAACGCTTGTCAGGCGTAAGTGCTGGGCGGTTTCAAGATATTCGATAGCCCCTGGATATTTCTTATTAGCAAAGCACATATAGTCGTGTTTTGGTCCTACATCGATGAGCATGCTCGGCTGGGTGGCGATTGAGGTGACTGCGGAGGTCGGAGGAAGAGGACTGGCAGGGACTGGCGCTACGAATACTGGACCTCGGCTGCGTTGCCATAGTTAGGTTAAAGGTTTTTTTTTCAGCGTGTATAGAGCTCCAAAAAAGATGTAGAATGGTTCGAGAGAGTTCCAAGAAAATGTCGAAGTAGTTTGGGAAGGGTTAGAAGGGCAGGGATGGTATGTGGTGAGGGGGGGTTAGGAAGCAGTCGTTTCCGCTAAGCCACAGAACGAAGTGGGTCAGGCGTAGACCGAGGAACCTTGTGTCATTGGGTGGGAACGGCATCTTTACATTCCCAGGACCTCTTATTTTAGCATCCGGTTTGGGCGGGCCTACAGGCCGTGTTCATCAGCTCGAGCGCTCGCCTGATTCCCACGGAGAACGAACCGGTTTCCTCGGACCCCAGCGCCTGACTCGGGAGGCTATTCTGAAAGGGATTTAGTCGATTAAAGCCTTTTTATTGTTTCTGGCAACCACCTTGTTAGCGGCGGGCTTGCAAGACCCCGCCGATCGCGATTGGTGAACAGGTGAGAATGAATGGAAGACTGTCGGAGAACGATCAAAGCGCAAGGTTGTATTCACTTTCTTCACATTGCCGGTAGAAAAGTTCCGGAATGAGCGCTCTTTTGTGATCGGCGAGGTCTGATCGCTGGCGAATCTAGTCCTGCACTGGAGATAATGCGGAAACCATGCCTCGTCAGGCAAATTCAATATCTATATAGAACAGGGGACCCACACCCCTCCGAAAGACTTCTTACGCAGCTTTCTCCTCCACGGAATCCCTGTAAGGGGTGCAAACGCAAACCGCTAGAAACGCGACCAATCAGCAGATGAATTAGAGGGATTTCTGCTCTAAGGTGCAGATGGCAGTTTGGATATGGCAGGAGAGGACGTCATTTCTGTTTACCCTGAAGGCCTAGGGCTGCCCAAGCGGCAATTTTTCCTTTTGGGTGTAACCTACACTATTCACAATTTGAGAAAGAATCTTCCCATTAAAGGGACAAAAGGTATACCTGGTCCTTGGCACCGACAACCCATCCTAGTTTATCGCCGTTCAACCTAATTGCGGGTTCAAATCCCTCAACAATGATGAATCTCATCGCTTCTATCAAGAATTCTATCCTTAGCAAATTTATTAATTGCAATAAAATTTCCAGAATCCGCTAGTTGCACACGGAGTTCATTTAGCTTACGCATGGTCCTTAAAAGCCACCCCACCATAACTCGAGAATTTCCTGTCTCATCCTCACTTAGCGATCCTCTACTGTTGATCCTATTCAGCTCTATCAGACACTATCTCATGGCAGATACTACATCACCCCATGTTACGGAGGAGCAAAATCAATACAAGGCTGTGAGTACCAACATTCCTGCCTCACGTGAGTGGCGCCTGAGGCGGTCCTCGAAAGCAAAACATCCTCAACAGATTATCCCACTACCGGATTGAGCCCACCAAACTCAAAATGTCAGACCCTACAAAAGGAAACAAGGGTGGTCAAGGCATTGTCATCGAAGGAACCCTCAACATTAATCTTCCTGCAGCGGTTGAGAGATTCGTCGCTAGGTTGAAAGTGACGGAAGAAGGTGTTGAACTGGACCCTGAACTTCTCAAACGGTGGCTTCCTGAGATGAGATTGGGAATCAAGGTTTGGCCCGATGAGCTGCCGATCGATGTGGCAAGAGAGATGTTGGGACTGTCCCCCGAAACACTCAATGGAGGGCGACTCGAGATGAATGTGGCTGTAAAGATGCTTGAATGGAACCGTGATGACAGGAAAGATTCAACAAAGTTCTTTAAGGTATGCTCGTCCTTGGCCTTTTTCTCCCTTCCTCCTGTCCGGGCTGAAAGTTCTTCATGAGTCTTTTGTCCACGAGCTCAGCCTTATGGCAGAGCTTTGTCATCCCCACGTTGTTCGACTCGTCGGTTTTATGGAAGACGTGGAAAGGGGTAATGCTTGGATGATATTGCCTTGGGAAAGCAATGGAAATGTCCGAGAGTTTTTGCAATCAGGAGAATGGGACATCCCTGAGCGGCTTTCGCTTGTGGGTTCCTCTTCCTGCTTCATAGAGAAATGTATCCCAAGACTTTTTGGCTCCCTAGATCAAAGATACGGCAAGCGGGCTGGAGTACCTACATAGCCGTCAACCCCCAATTTGCCATGGCGACCTCAAGTCCGTAAGTCCAAACGGATGTGGTTTTTAGAAAATCTAGCTTAATACGACCACGACATAGCTCAACATTCTCGTAGGCTGCTCTTACCGAGCAGTTATTACCGATTTCGGGTCAGCGCGTATTAGACGGAACGTTGAGCCCAGGGAGAGAGAAAGTCCAATGGTCAATGATGGCGGAGCTGCGGGGTGGACCTCACCTGAGGTCAAATTCAACCCTTCCGCCCAGGAGTTCACCTTAACTGGACCCGGGTACTCTCTTCGATGGACAGCTCCCGAGGTACTGGCTGGTGAGGAGCAGGATCTGCCAAGCGACATGTGGGCGATCGGGTGGATTTGCTGGGAAGTGAGTACTCCCTGGGTTGACTGATATCCCGGTTCGGGTCGCTTATCTGCACGCCTACATGTCAGATCATAACCGGTAAAATTCCATTCGAAGAACTGAACAAGGAGACAGCCATCGTAATGCGTACGATCAAGGGAAACCTGCCAGCCATTCGAGAACATTTCGACCTGTCTCATGTTCTCAAGCTTTGCAGCCTAATGTCAGATTGCTGGGCTATGGAGCCTGCCAATCGAATAGATGCTTCTTCTTTTCGACGAAGAGTAAGCAGAATGGTGAGTACTCAACGCAGAGTGGCGGCTTCGGTTCTGAACTAAGTGCCTTGTTCAAGCCTTCGCAGATTCCTTCAGGCTCTGCCCCTGGCGGTCAGAAAACGCGATCCGCGGGCCTCCTCATCGAGCTGGGCGAAATTTATCTCCTTCAGGGGAGCTTCTCAAAGGCCATGGCTTACTACCAATCGGCTGTAGATGTTGCAACCCAAACAAGTGACGAGGAAATGAAAGGGAATGCCTTGAACCGCCTTGGTCATCTCTATTCTTGTCAGGGAAGGCTAGGCGAGGCGGAACAAGCATTGATTGAAGCTCACGCCGTCCACTCTCGCATTGGCGCCAATACAGGTGTTGCACATGACTTGAAACATCTGGGAGAGATTTATCGGCTTCAATTCAAGAATTGTGAGGCGGAAAAGGCGGTCATGGAAGCCTATGAGATGTACTCTCATCTCGGAGACAATGCAAGTGCCGCACAGGCGTTATCGTCTCTGGGACAGATTTATTTGGCTCGTTCAATGCATCAGGAAGCGGAGAGGGCGTTGATGAAAGCCTATCAGATGCTTTCTGAAGTTGGCGACGACCAAGGTGCTGCAGGCGCGTTGGATGGTTTAGGAGAGATTTACCGGCATGAGTCAAAGCACGGCGAGGGTGAAAAGGCGTTTATAGAATCACAGGAGATTCACACTCGAATAGGCAACCATATGGGTGCCGCAAACGCGTTGTTGGGTCTGGGAGAGACTTACCGGGTTCAGTCAAGGCATTGCGAAGCGGAGAAGGCGTTCATGGGAGCCCACGAGATCCACACTCGCATCGACCACCAGATGGGTGTCGCAAACGCGTTGCAAGGTCTGGGAGAAATTTACCAAGCTCAGTCGAAGCATCGCAAGGCGGAAAAGGGGTTCAAGGAAGCCCACGAGATCCACACTCGCATCGACAACCATCTGGGTGCTGTAAACGCGTTGATAGGCCTAGGAAATTCCTATCTAGCCCAGTCGAGGACCCGAGAGGCTGAGAAGGCTTTCACCGACGCCGTTAAGATCCTTCCCCTCGTTGACAATCACCGCACAACTGGAAACGCCTTTCGTTTCCTTGGAAGGCTTCATCAAGATCAGGGCAGATACGAGAAAGCCGAGCTGTCCTACTGTCAAGCCCTTGCCGCCTACGATCGTGCGGACGACGCCGGCAGTAAATCCAGAACGCTCTTCCTCCTCGGGCAGCTCTACCATGTAGAAGATCGATACCTTGAAGCCGAGGAAGCGGTCACCCAAGCCCTTGCTATTTGGATTAGCCTCGGTGACGAAGAAGGTCAAGCGGGTGCCTACTTGCTTTTGGCGAACATCTTCGAGTCTCAATCAAAACAGGCCGAAGTGACGGCTATTCTAATCCAAGCGGAAGCGGCACTCGCCCGAAGCGGCCACGATGCGGCTCGCGCGGAGACTTTGCATCGGATCGGCAATATTCACTTGCAGCAGGGCATGTATGCCAAAGCAGAGGAGTATTATCGGAATGCTCAAGCCATATTCTCGAGTACGGAGGACGCTCGCAGAGCAGCAGTCCAGTTGCTTGGTCTTGGGGCCTTGTACGTTCTCCAGGGCCGATATGGAGAAGCAGAGGAGTGCATCGCTCAGACGCGCGTCGCCTTCGCGATGATCGCCGAGGAGGAGGGTGAAGCAAAGGCCTTGGATGGGTTGATGGTCGTGTACGCCTTACAACGCAAGTTCAAAGATGCGAAGGTGGCTTGCATGGAAGCTTGCAAAATCTACGCGCAAAGGGGCCAGCCGATAAGTGAGAACCATATCAAACTTTGGGAAATGCTTCAGGATTCGGAGGAGTGAACGCTGCGATCGTCGCCCGAGGTTTCCCAAGTCCCAAACCTCAGTTTCTTGCGATCAGATTTGGTGTTTGTAGCTCGATGAATGAAAATATCTATGCGGTTGCTAACTAGCGTCGCTCATAGCTGCCGGTTGCGGTCTTGCGTAATTTCCGTGGAGGATATCCGGCCTCTATCGATATATCGAAACAAGAAAACTCCGCTTCGCTCCGGCTTGCAATGTGGCCCACAGCGCCGAAATTCTCTATGTAAATTACTATCTCAAAGGCTTCTAAACTCAGGAAGTACGAGCCCTAGGCGGGTTTGCTAGTTGTAGGGTCAGCTCAAAAGGTCCACCGGACGCGCGGGTGCGACCGAAGCACGTTAGCCTTACCTTGCTATTTTGACCGCAGACTTGCGGGGTCCGGAGCGTGACGCTGTAGGCTCGGAATAGGGTCAGCTGTGTCCGCCGTGTTTTGTAATGGAAACACTGTAATCGAGTCGAGCTACTGGACTTGACCCTACTCGGTTCCAAGAGTGGAGGGGTCTATCGCCTGATTGCCTTGGGGCAGGTCGTTCCACGACTCCAAGCTACATACCGCCGTAACAAATGATCGTGTTGCTACATAACGGCGAGTGAGCTCAAGCGCTCTCTTTATAGTGTGATTTTCTTGCTATACACGGTTATCAGATTCGAGGTGGGAGCCCAGTCTTGCGAGCTGGGCAAGGCGGGCAAGTTGGGCCGTGAAGCCTCGGTGCCGCATTGTAGGTTGATGCCGGTGACTTGCGGAGCCGCAAGTCGAGATCATGAGCCAAATAATCGGACGAGTTGAAGACGGCCACTTAAACGGCCGTGATCAGCCGATCAGCGCGCGGGAGCGATCCAGCTTCGCGTCAGGGGCCGGTGCAACAGCCAATCACGTAGCCTATATATACCTTAGCGACGGTTGCTGCAAAACCAACTGGATGTGGATGATATAAGGTAAATCCCTCCCTTAAATATCATGCTTGCAAGCTTATCCAAAGTCCTCCGAGCACGTTCCCTTTTCGCATGTTGCCGTTTCTCGCCTGTGAATTACGTGTCTTCACATATGTACGTTTGTCGCCTCGTGGCTTCCTTAAAAAGTGAACAGTGTTTGAAGGCGAGGTCTCTTTTGTTGTGTGTGTGGGGTGATATTGGGGCAAACACCTGAACGAGGAACTAAGATAATTGAATTCTCCGCCTTCGTATGGGGCGCTTGCCCAATTCAATTCGGACGGGGCTGCATTTCACATGGAACCACCCCGGATCTCGTTCTCGCCCTCCCAGCGGAAAGGTGAAGGCACCAGTTAAAGTGTCGATCACCGTGCCTCGCTCGGTTCAGAACTGTCACCCCAAAGAGAGAACGGCTCAAACCTGATGTGAAGCCCACAAGCACCCATGTCTGAATCTCTCCAAGATGTAATATATATGCTTGTGTGCTGCGGGTGACGAACGACGTCACATCCGGGTTCAAGGGGGAGTGTCAGAGCGAGACGGGGTCATGGACAACCGTTGCACGGCGTGCCTGAATTTCAACAACGACCAACTTTCAACCCCACAAGCTTGCCTCCGTCCTCAATGTCGCTCACTGCCTCTCACTTCTACTCGCTTCTTACTACCTTCGCTGTATCCGGGCAAACGCAGCTCGTGTCAAGTCTCCAGAACCAAGATCCCTTGACCGTCCCTTCGACACACCGGCATGGCCATCGTCACCGAATGCATGGAACGACGCTACACGCCTAAGCTCACGTTCCGATATCAGGCGCGTCATCTCGAAGAAAGAGTGTATTCAACGACCCCAACACCCGCGACCGATTGTTATGCGTTCCAGTTAGCGCTCACTCCGTTTCGTGGGACTACGGTCGCTAGATACCCCACCGCATTGCTGTCCCCGCGAGGACATCCTCTCAGCTTGGTAAGCGCTACTTCCTGCCTTCGACTCATCCACTGCTTACCTTGTCTGGCACTCTTTACTGCATCAACCTTTCCAGCCAACTTGGCGGTTCTGGAGGACCTCCGTGAACTGTCGCCGCGTGCTTCGTCAACTCGCTCCCTTGACTTCGAATGCGGCCACGACATCGGACTAGCACGCGCACACGACCTCCCTTCGCCTTTTACCGTGACACTGATCTCGAGCACGGCATGGCGGAAAAGTGAACCGGTGTCGCCGTGCTTTTCATTCGTTCACCAAGTTCGGAGCGCCACAAATTCGACGTCCTTCCAACCCTTGCAGGGAGCAATCGCAGTCTTTTGCCACGAAGAATGCAACAGCGTCGGTATTCTTTGAATTCAACCAAGTCACCTTCGAAATCCGGTTCGACTTTCCAAGAATCTCCTCCGGACCTTCAAGGCGCAACCGCCCCCGAGCCACCGCCCATCATCCCCGCAGAGCATCGAAATTCAATCATCGCGGCGAGACCCGGGGATTCAGACGTCCAACCAGTTATGTTCAGTCACAGCGAGACTTCGGTAGCCATCAAAATCCACAAGACACGCAAATATGAACTTACCCAAGCACAGAAGTTTAGGTCAGGGGTGGGCGCGCAACACATCGCAGATAACATACAGCTCTTGACTCCTGCTCGCCTCCCACCCTCACCGAGCGTAACGCCAATTCTAATGGACCAAAAGTCGAGGTATCGTGTCTTGAGCCGGATGTGGAGGGGGGGAGGCGTACTTTCAATGCTCGGGGGAGGAGCATCCCGAGCGAACTTCCGCTAAGGCGGATTGGGGAGGGGGAGAAAGACCGTTGAAAAGGCAACTGCGGGCGAATGCGGTTCTAGACGTGGGGTTGGAGAGATCGTTTGGCGGGCTTCGAAGAAGTTGGGTGCCGGCTAGGAGGGTCGGTGACTAGTTCTCGCTTGACCTTCCCCCCATATTGGGTACGGCGCAAGAGGATCTTCTCGCTTCGGTGAGCATACCATTTATGCTTTAGTGGGACCCACCGATTGACTCTGTCTTTCCCTGCCGCGGCACCTGAACAGGTCCACTTTGGTCGACCATTGCGTGGCCGACATGAAATTTTATTTCCCTGGCTTCCGAGCCACTCCCCGCACTCCCGAACCTAGGCAAGGCTCAAACGGAATGGCCCCGCCAGATACCCCCGCCTACGTTTTTGGCGTGGATCCTAAGCTTCCGAACCTTGGAAATGGACTCGACTCGCCGTTCCGTTCTTCACTCGCCAACCTCGGTATCCGAACAAAAGCGGGTTCCCGCCAACTTCTTCCCGACGCAGTATCAACCTCTCCTCTCGGAAACGCCACACTCTTCGTACCCCTCGAGTCAAACCAAGAGATCCCAGCAAATCACGTCCGACATTCCGCGCAAAAACCACGTCTAATCCCGGCACTCGCGCTCACCTCTGGCTTATCGTACCTCATCACGTGAACTGCCGAACTCAACCGCGCTCCATCTACGCACTCGAGGATTCGGACGCAAAACGCCAGTCAACCTCGGTCAAAGCGTGACTTCAACAGACTCGGATCCTCCGAAACGGATGAGCAGGAGCCTGCCTAAGCTGGGCAGAAGTACGGCGCTATGAGCGGAAGAAGAAAAGACATCTACTGCCCGACTCTAGCTCTCCATGGAGGACTACTTCACAGCCTACACGTCATCTCAACTAGGTTATGACGACGAGGGGAGCATCATCTTGGGTCCGCGTGGCATGGTCATGGTCATCGGGTCCCTGGAAGTATGTCCAAGCCCACGTTCCAATGTTGCACGCACCATCTCGAGGAGCCATTGCATTTAACGACTCTAGCACCCGCTGCCGATGATTACGCGTTTCAACTCACGTTCACTCGGCTTCACGGGACGATGGTCGGGTCTCGTTGGACCATTCCACCGCATTGCTGCCCACGCGAGCGCATCCTTTCCGCTTGGTAAGCACTACCTCTTGCCTTGAATTTATTCACCAGTTATATTGTTCCTCGCTCCTTACTACATCGATCTTTTCAGCCAACTTGGCGTTCCCCGAGGACCTTGTGAACTGGATGGAGGAAGCTCGTCAATCCACTCGGTTGACTTCGAATTCGGCCACGACATCAAACCTGCATGTGTCCACAACTTCCGCTCGCCTTTCCTGGTTGACGTCGATCTCCGGCACGGAGATCGCGGAAAACGTGAACCGGTCTCGCAATGCCTTCTTCCCGTGCACCCGGTTCGAACCCCCACAACCTTCGAACCCCCGAAGCAATCCCAGCCTCCGCTCGTCAAGAATGCCAACCCCGTCGGTATTCTTCGAACTCAAGCAAGT
>WSTX01002759.1:0-20290 GCA_019633405.1 Tulasnella sp. 408 | reverse complement strand
TGGTGCTCTGGCGCACGCACTGCAAGCACCTGCACGTGGCCGTATTCACTCGTCTTCCTCAACTGGCCTTAAGAGCTTTAAATGCCCGTTCCTCATTTTGTGCAACGCGGTGGGTGAGTGGTGAGACAGAGTGGCTTGTGTTGCCATGAAGGAGCGGCAGGGGTCTTCTGGAAGGGCTGAGGTGCCTCCTGCAATAGCCATAGCCACAAGTATTCGCCATGAGTATTCTTCCCACACGCTCATTCGGTTGCTGGCTGGTAGGGGCTGTGTAATGTGCCACGTTGGTCTTCCAGCGCGGTCATGGTCGCGGCTTACCGTGCGCGAGTCACCTCAGAGAAATAGATCCAACACCGCCTTGCTCATCTGCATCAGCTGAATTTAGGCGGACCAGATTCAACGCCGCCTTGCTCACCTGCATCAGCTGAATTCAGGTCCAAGTCCCGCAGTTCTGGGACAGCATGAGCTTCATTGTTGCCCCTGACTTTCCCCACAAACCAGTCCAGGTGCTGCAGCCACTCAGATGACGACTTTCAAGCCCTTTCTGTTTGATGGAGGCCTGTGCAGGCTGGCTGTTTTGCCCGAAAGCCCGGCCCTGAGAGGTGACAGGTAAGCTGTCACACCGCGATTTGGCACCGCACCATCTGCCCTCCCCCACGATCGCGGCTGGAAAGACCGATCCTGCTGGCTCAGACCACGCCTTACCCATAGAGACACACGCCCGATACGTCCGGCTAACTCCGCGGGAGTGATGGCTCCGCACCCTGCGGCCATAGGCCAGATTCTGTGCCACCGCCTCTCCACATCCAGTGGTCTAGTACATCTGGTACCTACTAACGAAAGAGTGCCAACAGGGCCTGCAACCAGAGGAACACCGCCGATCTTCGGGTAAGGAGTGCCGGGTTGGAAATAGCCAATCGGAGTGCCCATCACCTTATGGGCCAGAGCGCGGCGAAAGTTGTTCCGAGGGCGGCCAGCGCCCATGGATGGCCCAGTTGTCGTATCCAGTTCGCTTTCGGTAGGATTTCATGGAAATTCTTTCCTTCATCATCGGCGACGAGGCACACAGCGCGGTTTGTGTCGTATTGGCAGAAATCTGCGAGTTCTGAATCGGTGAACTGAATGTTCATAGACAAGTTATTGATCGATAGGTATGTAGATGAGGAGTCGTTGTGGTGATTGCTTGGTGAGTTCCAGCTCGAGGTCGCTCCTCCTCTTATACCCTCGAAGCTGACCATACCACATTCAATTTTGATATCGTCAGGAGAATTCTCCCTCCCTTTCGGCAGCGAATCTACGCTAGCGACCCCCATGGCTTCACAATATGGTTTGAGGACGTCAGCTCTGACGATGTCGAGGTGCGTCATCCACATCATATCACTGCTTGTCCAAGCGACCTTGAATAACGCGTCCTTGCTTTTGCCGTAGTGGCTTACTATTTTATCGATCATATATTCTTTTGGTGCTCGGCCGAAGGCCGAGACCTGTTTTAGATCCCTGCCCAGGAATCTTTGATCATCATTTGGTACATGGGGTCGTAACAACAACATGTGGAATACCGGGTGCACTTCCCTTTGTTGTAATTCAATAGGTAATTCTAATTCGTAAAAAGTGCCCGGTGATTTCACCTTTATGATTTTATAAGGCCCTATGTACCTAGGTACCAATTTTCGAGACCTTCCTTTAGGTAAATTCAGGTTTTCTGTGCTAAGATAAACCAGGTCGCCCTCCAAAAATTCAGATTGGCGCCTATGCTTATTTGCATAGTGAGTCTGTTGTACTCTTGCTGCGATTACTGCGTCATGGGCAGTCATTATCGCTTCTTTCATTCGTAATGCGAATTCTCTTACTCCAGGATATTCGCTATCATGGTCCCAGATCATGGGACCGGGTAGCCGTCCATAATTCAAAAAGAACCACGAAAACCCCGTTGTCTCTGATCTCACTGAGTTCATAGCGAACTCTATAGCAGGTAATTTAATCGCCCAATTCTTTTGATCAGGAGATATGCATTGCCTCAACATCTGAACCATCATTTTATTGGCGCGTTCTGTGGCGCCGTCAGTCTGCGGGTGGTAAGCCGTAGACAGCTTCAATTCTACTCCGATTAATTTATGTAGGTGTGACCAGAAGATACTAGTAAATAGGGTATCCCTATCACTAACGATCCTTTTGGGTAACCCATGTAGTTTATAGACCGAATCAAATACCACCTCTGCTACATGCTTTGCGTGATATTTGCAGCTCGCACAAGTTGGAGGTCGACCCGCCGCATATCCACTTCCAGATGCGGGCTCAAGCAAGCCTTTTTCGACACCTGCTGATGAATATCCACGCAACACTATCGTTTCCGAAAATTCTAGACTGCGTCACGAGATTGAAGAACTCCGAGCACGTGAAGGGGTGGTTAGTCGTCTTGGGCAAGCGAATTCTGTCAATACTGACACCTCGAATGGTGAGTGTCTCAAAGAATATGATCGAATTACTATTCAAGACATTTACATTCTTCTAATACTTATTTTAGAAGTAGGGCTAAACATTATGGGACTTACTGTCTCTGATCCCCCTATGGTTCGCCCCCTCACCAGGAAAGCTTTTATCGCTGAAGAAGATGAGAGTATGATGGGCAGTTAACCTTGTGAGTCTTGTAATTTGACTTGATTCTCAAGCCAGGAGGGTGAATGTAGGGGAGAGTGCCCGATCCCACGGTTTTATTACCTAATCCGTTCTATACAGCCACTAACATTCCCTTTTTGAATAGGACAGGTGAATGAGGTCCTCCCTTAGGCGAATATCGGCCCTCAATTCGCCAAGGAACGGGTCTCCATCACTACCAAGGCTGTATATAGTAATTGGTCCTCTCGCCTACGTTTCTCTTATGTTTTCCTTTACTTTACCAGACCGCATAACTATTCCGCTTCGTCTATATATAGAGAGTAGGGTAGTTGTACTGTCCTCTCAGAAACCATTAATCAAGCGTCTTACGGCCACTGAATCACCTGGAGTGAAATCAACCCTTAACATGCTTACTTCAACAAATCAAATATATACGAATAAATTTGCGTGAGGTCCTTACAATTTCGTTCTCCCTCTCCTGACCCTGGCGATCCATTCTTCTTGTGATCTGATGCTATTGTGTATCCTTCAGTGGTGTAGGAACCGTCGGTTTCCAGGAATTTGTCGGTGGCCTGAGTGCGTTCAGCAGTCAGGGCAGATGAGAGAAGTTGCAATGTCCGTTGAGCCTCGTTCCCATCGTATTGTGCCTTTATGGATGATTCCGCTTCCGTCCCACAAAGTTGCCTTCAGGGTGTACGACATCGACCGGGACGGTTACATCTCGAACGGCGAGCTTTTCCTCGTATTGAAGATGATGGTTGGCAACAATTTGAAGGTATGTTGGAGAGCTCATCAGATGCGTCGCATTGACAAACGGGTTCCAACCTCTGTATATACAGAACACGCAACTCCAGCAGATTGTAGACAAGACCATCATGGAGGCTGACAAAGACAGGGATGGCAAGTTGAGCTTGGAAGAGTTTACGCAGATGGTCGCAAAGACAGTACATCAAAATCTCACTCTTCCGGTAGGACTCGGGCTAACGGATTGAGCTTGATTCTGAGGACATCGTGAAGCAAATGATGTTGGAAGATCTGTTCTAATCGCACAAGTTGGTCGTGCTTTTGGCTTACCACCCCCTCGTATGGTCTTGGCTTTACACATTTGTCAGTCGGTTTGAGTTCACTTTCCATTGCAATTGCTACGCTTGTAAACATTGTATATCACTCCAGTGCCCTCGGGAAATGTTCTGGACTGCGTCTGGCATCCGGAGGGAGAGTTGAGCGAGTCGCGATGCGAGGAGTGTTAGTAACCGGCAAGATCAACCTTGTGTCTGTGGAAAGGCGGATTTGTCGTTAAGATGTTGTCAGAGATAGTATGATGTGCTTGAGGCTCGCAATTGTAGGGGTATGTGCGATGCAGGGCCTAAACACAGGTCGCGAGGCTTCCAACCGTCTCAATGAATGTATACCGATAACTATTATTTCCATTCAAACAAGGCCTGAAGTCAGAAGGCTCTATTCATGTATCAGAGTTCATCCTTTGCCCTAATAAAGTGCGAGACAATCAGCTGGCACAACAACACCGATTTAGACAAGCCACCGGGTAAATACAAGGAACATCCACAATCGGCTCAAATGGTGAAACTAAAGATTTAGGGCAGGAGAAACATTGGAGAGGAAAAGATATTTATCGCGAGTAATCACAAGGGTCCCATGGGAGAGTAAAATCAATGCATTGCTCCCGATCCAATATTTGTGGGGAAACCAGAAGAGACGTCTGGACAGAAACATAACCCACTGGCCTTGGGATGAAAGGGTGATTTGCTGAGAGGAGTGTAAGAAAGGGTTGGGAGAGTCAACTGCCAGGGTAAGTAGATTGTGTGGGACTGCAACCACATCAGGAGAGGAAACATTGCCAGAGTTGTGTTGCTGTTGGAAAAGGAGGTTGCTGCTGAGGGCTAAGGCGACAGAATTGACTTGACTGTAATGGCCTGTGAGTGGCTCTCCAACAGGAGCTCCAGTGTTGGCATCCCACAATCGGATTGTTTTGTCATGGGATCCAGAGGCAAAGGGTTTGCCATCTGGGGTGGAGAAGAAAACATGTTTGGTATCCCACAATTGGATGGTGTGGTTCCAAGATACAGAGGCAAGGAGTTTGCCATCTGGGGAGAAGGCGACACTTGTGACAGACTCATCATGGCCTCTGAGTGGCTCTCCAACAGGAGCTCCAGTCTTGGCATCCCACAATCGGATGGTTTGGTCCCAAGATCCAGAGGCAAGGAGTTTGCCATCCGGGGAGAAGGCAACACTCATGACAGGCCCATCATGGCCTCTGAGTGGGTCTCCAACAGGAGCTCCAGTCTTGGCATCCCATGATCGGATGGTGTTGTCATAGGATCCAGAGGCAAGGAGTTTGCCATCTAGGGAGAAGGCAACACTCATGACAGGCTCATCATGACCTCTGAGTGGGTCTCCAACAGGAGCTCCAGTCTTAGCATCCCAAAATTGGATGGTTTTGTCACCAGATCCAGAGGCAATGAGTTTGCCATCTGGGGAGAAGGCAACACTCACAACAGTCCCATCATGGCCTCTGAGTGGCTTGCCAACAGGATCTGCAGTCTTGGCATCCCCCAACTGGATGGTTTTGTCATGGGATCCAGAGGTAAGGAGTTTGCCACCTGGGGAGAAGGCAACACTGTAGACAGTGTCATCATGGTCTCTGAGTGGCTCTCCAACAGAAGCTCCAGTCTTGGCATCCCACAATCGGATGGTTTCATCCCAAGATCCTGAGGCAAGGAGTTTACCATCTGGGGAGAAGGCAACACTCATGACAGTCCATTCATGGCCTCTGAGTGGCTCTCCAACAGGAGCTCCGGTCTTAGCATCCCACAATTGGATGGTTTTGTCACTGGATCCAGAGGCAAGGAGTTTGCCATCTGAGGAGAAGGCAACACTGTTGACAGACCGGTCATGGCCTCTGAGTGGCTCTCCAATAGGAGCTCGGGTCCTGGCCTCCCACAATCGGATGGTTTTGTCATCAGATCCAGAGGCAATGAGTTTGCCATCTGGGGAGAAGGCAACACTCCAGATACCCAGATCATGACCTCTGAGTGGCTCTCCAACAGAAGCACCAGTCTTGGCAGCCCACAATTGAATGGTTTTGTCAGCAGACCCAGAGGCAAGGAGTTTGCCATCAAGGGAGAAGGCAACACTCATGACAGGCTCATCATGACCTCTGAGTGGGTCACCAACAGGAGCTCCAGTCTTGGCATCCCACAATTGGATGGTTTTGTCAGCAGACCCAGAGGCAAGGAGTTTGCCATCTGGGGAGAAGGCAACACTGCTGACAGTTGCATCATGGCCTCTGAGTGGCTCTCCAACAGGAACTCCAGTCTTGGCATCCCACAATCGGATGGTTTTGTCCCAAGATCCAGAAGCAAGGAGTTTGCCATCTGGGGAGAAGGCAACACTCCTGACAGCCTCATCATGGCCTCTGAGTGGTTGTCCAGTAGGAATTCCAACCTCCACATTCAAAAAATCAACTGTACCATCATCATCAAATGATCCAAATGCAATGATTCCATCATGTGGTGCAAAAGCAATTGCATCAACCTTTTTATTGGTATGTTTGCTCCAGAGGCTTGATTCCCACGCCAATCTCCGTGGACCATTCAGCACATGAGTTATTTCATGCCTGTTATATTTTTGCCACAGGGAAGTGTTGATTGGGCATCCAGGAAGTGCTGAAGCATAAATATGCAGACTTCCAAAATTCACTGGCTCAAAAAATCCATTTATGAACCTCCAAATATCGTCCCACAGATTTGTAACCAAACAGTCATCTACATCAGTAGACTCCTGAGGCAAGTTCATCATTTCATACTTGCCATCTCTAGAAGCATGGGGAAATCAGTCAACTCACTTGAAGCCACAACTTGAACCTTTTTGAAATCGCTAAGGCTTGTTGTGTTTCTCTGATTAAGCTCATTACTTCCAGCCAGCCCAGTAATTTTTCCTCAGTCAAAACCTTGATCCCTAATGTGATCTCCTGCTTGCCAAAGACTCCCGGGGTTGAATCCGCCATTACATGGAAGGCCCAGGAGCGACAACAGTACTGTAGGCCTTGGGGAACGTGTAGATTCACAAGTTCCTGGACACTCGGATCCGAATTTGCCTTCCATAGATCGGATAGCTTGCAAATATTGGTCTCCAGATCTCGCCCCATCAACTGAAGGCATTTCAACGCCAGAGATCGATGATTGCTCGCAAGGTCCACTGCATAGGGCGCTCCACCGCATCGCTCTTTATCGACGAGGAGGTCTCGGACCGATGTATGCATGAGATAAATGGGCTGCGAGGGCGAGTCGGAAACATGGATCAAGGATCTAAGGTTGCCGAGCGCTTCTGACCGCAGCAATCTAACGACATCCGCTTTGGATTTATTCTGGAATATGGGATGATCGGCAAATATGAAAGCTAAGACCTCAAGGGAGATAGAATACTGTGCAGTGACAAGGGTACCCAGTACTCGGAGGAAGATATCTTGTCTCGAGGGACTCTTGGCTTTTTGAAAGGCCTCGGCAAGAATTTGTCGGTAAAGAGCGTCCAGTCCATCACAAATTGATGGCGACTGTAAGAGCTCCTCGATCCGAAGCTGAGGTGAACCCTCGCCGATATATTCAAGAGCGGTGTGAGCCCATTGGAACAAGTTCTGGGACATGTCAACGAGAGCTTTCGCGTCTTTCGGGTTTGGCCAGTCTTCCCCCAATTTGCGCCTCCTTCTGATCTTCGAGAAACCGTGCTCGAAGAACTGCGCAACGTCGTCGCACACGTTGGTTTCGATGTCCAAATTTTCTGTGCGCCCCGGTATCGGATCAAGAGCATCGAGAAGAGGGGTCTTAGGGCGAGTGGTTAGAAGGAATTTAAGATTGGCAGGGAAGGTCGGCCCGTGTCTTTCGATGAGCTCCACAAACTGTACGGCGTATTTAACGTCCTCGCACTCGTCCAGCGCGTCGATGATTAGGAGGATTGGACACGAATTGCTTTGGAGCTTGGGAAGGGGAGCGACGAAGAGCTTCCGAAACTGATCTTGAAGCCGTTCCTGGCCGATGTCCTCGTTTTCCGCCACGATATTGAGGATGGACTTCTTCAACTCGGGAACCAGATCGTTACCGCCGAGCTGCCTCGCCAACGCGCAAACGAGGCCAGTGTCCGACGTTTTCTGACCTTGCCGAAAATGGAAGATGGCGCAAGCACCGTTGAACCTCCATCGATGCAAGACCGTGGATGCGATAGTGGACTTTCCACGTCCAGCCATCCCTCGGATCCATAGGACGTTCTCCGAGGGTCCGCGGGATCTTATCCAGGTGTCGATACGCTCGAGGGGTTGAACCCTGGTGTTAGGGAGGCAGATCGCATCTTCGACAGTAGCTCCTCGAATCCCGTATTTGGCTTTTCCCAGGCAGCCCAGAAGTCGGCGGTGTTCTTTCCGTCCTTCGGCGTCGTCTGCGGGAATGGCTGTTAGTAGAAAGGACAATCTCTAGAAACAGTGAAACTCACAGAGCTCCGTAATTAGCCTCGAAGTATTCAAGTTATTGAGCATCTGCTCGCAGCGACATTAGCCTGTGTGGCACGTGCGAAGCGTAGATCACGAACCTGCATTACTTCCAGCGCCGTGCGGATCTTTTCCTTATATCCCGTTATGGCGTCAGCATGGTCCTCGGAGAAAAATGCCTTGCTAAAGCCGCTCTGGGCGTTCATTTCCTCTAATTTGACCCGCAAGGATCGAAGCTCCCTATAATAGAAGTAGCGTTGGCATCCATGCCCGCTCTCGGGAAATAGGGAAATAAAGTCTGACTGACTGCTGCACGTCGCTAATGCACGAGGTCATCTGCTCTCTTTGCTGCTGAATTGATTCGTCCTGGGCGCTCTTCAAGATCTGGGACAATCGAGACGCGTGGTCCCCAAGATCTTTGGCCGTTTCGTTGTTACCGTCCATGTTCTAGGACTTGCAAGTGAGAACGGATGCTCGCTGGATGAAGGAATAAAATGCCCCACCTGGACCATTTGAACGACGATATTTCCCACTTTGGCGGCTGCTCCCACATAACTTCCAGCCACAGGGATCGCCCCAGATGCGGCCTCAATGATATCTAGTGTGGTTTTGACTGCGCTGAGCCATTTTCCGCGGTTCGAAGGGGTTGGAGCGCTGTCTTCTGGAACGGTCGTCGGTTGGTTTTGAGTGTTAGCCGGAGCTGATGGCGTTTGCGACGAGGCGGTGGGCGCAGTGGAGTGTGTTGCGGGGACGCCTTGTTCACCAGTGCAACTCGCAGAGGGGGCTCCGGGAGTGGGTAGTGGGATTGCTGAAGTACCAGTCCCCAAGTTGGTTGATTGCTCCGAATTCTCGCCTGTGCGTTGTCGGAAGGGGAGATCCTCGAAATGGTCAACGTCCAGCGATCCAAGCCTCGCATGCGAACGAGGATCCTTACCTCCCACTGCTTGGACGCTCCATTGCTGCTACAAGAAGAGATTATGTTAATCTTAGCGTGCAAATGATATGAGCCCACCCACAGGAAGAGCCGCCAGGGCATCTCCGACGTCTTTTTGACATGCTTCCAGTATTTCCGTGCATTCGTTCCGATCCAGATAAGTGAAGAGGTATCTGAACTTGCTGCCAAGCTTTCTTTCCCTCGCTCCATATTTATGCGATGCCTTCTGTAAATTCGTTTTGGCGGTTTCCATGGTGCTATGGGACGTTCATATTAATGCGCGTTCATTTTAGCTAGGTGAGCGCTCACTTTAGTAAACGTTCGAGGGAGGTACGACTCTCCGCTAGTATGTGGGTTTCGTCCTTGGGTATATTTTTCAAGCGTTGGTTTTCACCGATCACCCGCGCCAGATCGAGCGCAGCATTGGCCGACCTTCGTGGCCAGATAGTGTCCTGATAAAGTGTGAGAAGAAGGTCCAGTAGGATGAAGGATGACATTACCTTGAGGATGTCTAATATCGTACTCTTCGCGGCCTCGACGTTATCGGAAATCGATGTCTGAGTCGGCTGCGCCGGATTATGGTGTCCGGGCGGAGCGTTTGTCGGCGGTTGTCTCCCGGCTGATTGGCTGCTCATGATAGTACTTTAGCAGTTGATATACTCGGATGGGGCAGATAATGCAGGACAGTATGGCGAAGGAGGTCGTCGTTGAAGAAGGGTGAGACTGAACACACCCGGCCATGCACAATCGATCGGCCGGGCTGTGCCGCCGGCGCACGTGGTTGAGGTTATATGCAAGAGGCGGACCCAAGACCGACCCCAGTTTGACATCCCAATCCCCATGAAGACGAACCAAACTCTACCTGACTGAGTGCAAAGGTGGGTGTGCGTGCTGTAAGCTGTTAAGGCGGGCGTCCCGGTGAAATGATCGATTTCTCTTGAAGAACACGGTACACCTCACTCTCCCTTTCAGCTTATTTTTGGTAGGCGTGGCTTTCAGGGTAGCGGTTCACGTCGATCTCTTGTATTCATTCATTTTGGGTTTTCCATTTCGGCATTCCTTCGATGTCCTTCAACCCCCCCCCCCCGCTTCAACGCGCTTTCCATTCACCGTTCTATTTGGGCATCAGACCTTTTGGATATTCCTTGTACTGAATAAGATTCCCTTTGTAATGCTTGCCCTTGAAAGTGTTGAGGAGCAGATTACAGCAGTTTGCAAAAATGATGAGACTTGCGGACTTTCAACGTTGAGAAATCACAAAAGAGAAATAAAGGAAAAGGGGACTGCCAAATAAGACCAAGCACGGTTTTGACCCCGACTAGTACCTCCATCCATCCCAATGAGTTCCACGGATCACTTTACATCGACGATAGCTCATCATTGACGCATTCCTCTAACTCCCTCCCCGATCTCAAAACTATATATGAAAATATGGTGTGGGTCAAATCTCGTGGTTGCGGCATTCTGGATCCCCCAAGCCTTTAGGACCCGCCGTGTCACCAGAGGGTCGTTGAAGCGAGCTCAGCAAGCGCAGCCGACGATCTCGACTGCTCCTGTGAGATAAGAACATGCTGATGTGGACTCATGTTGGATCCCCTTAGTGGGCAGGAGGGCGGTGATGAACGCTGGGCGGGCCATTACTATTTCAATAAAACTATAATACCTGGTTACTTTGGCCTAGGAATTGAAAATATAAACTCTTCTTCACCATGGTCCAGCCGATAGCTAAGGAACGCTTTTGCCTCGTCATCGTCGTCCTCTTCCGCCGGCATTTCCCTCCCGTGGTTGTCCAATGTCATCGGACCCCAAAGTCGAACGTGTGAATGCACCCTAAATCGGCGGAGACCCCAAAACCGCGCAGCCCACTTTCACCCTTTCTTATTCTGGAAGAAACCTTTGGGACCAGCGAGTCTCATCATTTTTGCAAACTGCTGTAATATTGCCGTACCGTGCCTGCAAGTCAAAACAAGCGCTCGGCAAGCCAACACATTCAAGGGTTGACGGACAACCCCGACACTCCGCTCCTTCTTCTTACCTCTCCTCTCATCATTTTCGCCTCGCGTCCTCATTCCTGCTGGCGGGTAAAGGGCGCTTTGTACAATGACCAACAGGATGCACCTTTCGAGTCTACGGTGCAGCGAGAAGACCCCAGTTCGGTCGTTCCCTTGAGGACGTCAGCCCAGAACAAAATCACAACATCCCTTTGCAGAACGTTCAACGACTCCCTCCGCCCCACTCCACCCAGCAAAACACGCGCTTTCGGCTGCCGCTGGAAAACTCGTCTGCTTGTTGATAGCGGGCCAAACGCGGTCGTCTCCTTCCTCAACCTCGGCTGCCTCCTCGCCCAGACGACACTCGACACGAGTGGATCGTGATGCGCTCGGACTCTCCTAATATCTCTATCGGCTCTACGGCATGCCCAGCCTCGTCGAAATCGCGGCGGGCTTAACTGCAACACGTCTGGACCTCGACGGGAGCGCGGAGCGCAGGGCGAGTAGCTGTTCCCTCTGTTGAGGCCCAACAACACGAACGGTGGCAACGATCCTCCGTCAATTACGGCCAAAATCATCACGACCACGTTGTCGACCCTCGTATCTTCGACCGACGACGAACCGACTCGGAGACTGGCGGCTCCTGAAACCAATGGTACCGCTGAGGAATGCCATGGCGCTGCATCTCCTACCATCGTCACGACCGACTCGACCGAAACACCACCACCACCACCATCGCAATCACGAAAGCATCTTCATTCTACAATTCGTAGGACACTCTACCGACAACTACCGCCTTCACCAGCGCAGTTCGCGGTTGAGATCGTGGAGAGCACCTATTGTACATCTCTGGTCTTTCTCGCTTTGACGAACGTCAGCTTTGTCTAAGCAATGGGTTGGGAACGTAGACTCACCTGTACAGTCAATCAGCACGAGTTGGATCATCTGAGGAAGCGGTTTATGAAACTCGACAGGTGCGAACAAAGTCTCTCTTCGCGAATTTAGGGAGTGTCCTGACTCAACCACGTTTAGTAACAGCGATGATTCCAGGCTCTTTATATCGTCAAGATCTCTTACAGAATCCCCGATTGCTCATAACACCCTCGCGTCGCACATAATCGCGGTTTTCGATGATGAGTGTGTTATCCCTTTCCCGACCCTGGCGATTGATGTTTCTTGTGATTTAACCATATTGCCCTTCCTCAGTGGTGGAGGAACTCCGGAGTTTGCTGGTGGCCCGGGCGCGTTGAGCGGTCGGTGTGGACGGGCGGAGAATTTGCGCTGTCAGTCGAGCCTCGCTCCCATCTCATCGTGCTTTCATTGACGAACGCGTTACCCTCCCACAAAGGTACCTTTTAAGGTGCAAGATATCGACCAAGACATTAATACTTCGTACATCCGGCAAACTGTTCCGCGCATTGACGATGATGGTCGGCCACAATTTGAAGGTAGGTCCCCGAGGAGGCTCGTCAGGTGAACGGCTCTAGTGAACAGGTTTCAACTTCCCTATTACAGGGCACGCGACTCCAACGGACCGTGGAAAAGACTATCATTGAGGCCGATAATGATGGGAGATGGCAAGCTATTCAGCCGACGAAATCAACGGGTTTGGTAGAAGGGGCGAGTTCGTAGTCGCCCCAAATTTGCAAACGCCCCGGCAGTCTTCCTCTGTCCAACTCTCCACCTCGCTCCGTGAACCAACCCCACTCTTCTACAGACATTCTTCAATCAACCAACCAGGTATTACATCGACGTATGTACTACGACTCCAAGACTTTTGCATCATGACCCTCCAAGCACCCAGACGACAACGACTGGTCGTACAACGGAGCTTCATCAGCAAACCTTCATTCTTAGGGGCGCCCTGTGGCTCTCAAGCACATCTTTCGCCAGAACGTTTCAATCTCTGTCAAATCCTACCAACTATCCCACTGAGTCCGCTTTCGAAAGACGATGCGGGTTTAAAGGGAAGCGGTTGGGGGACGTGGCATCAGCGCCGCGACAGCACTCCAGCACGACGCGCCGCCATTCATGTTCCGTCGGGACAAGAGGCAGAGGAATCAAGAACGGAAGGAAAAGACTATCGCTCGTCGAATGGGAGCTGGGAGAGAATGGGTAGTATGGATCAATAGGATGTGAGGAGGGATATTCTGCGGGAGGCTGTGGCTGAGGAGGGAGAGGTGGTAGACCTGTCTTTCGCACCTCCGGCATAGTACACCTCAACTTCAGACGGCAGTCCTTCCGACGATTCCTTTCCAAACCAGCGGACTTACGCACCATTGCTATTCAACCGAGCCAACATCCGGATCAAGGTTCTCCGCGCCGTCGCCAAAAATCTTCTTTGGGGGCCAAGTCCTCTGGCCAACCGACTCTCACCTCTATATCCACCTCGACAATGTCCCGAGGCTCCAAAACATCGCCTTGTGGCAAGCAGCTCCATTCGACCTCGGTAGATCGGGCCAAGGGGCGTCAACTGGCGGGGCGCTCCGAGGACAAGCCAGTTCTGCGTTCGCGATCGTGGACCCACTCCCGCCGCAGTTCCGCCGACTTGTCCACCGCTTCGGTATTCGCTCATCAAGTCGCAAAGGATCGAAGTCGGAGGGAGAGGCCCTTCGATTCCGCTATGTTCGACGGCCGACCTAATCGCCGGGACTTGATGGGAAACAGCAATCACGCCCAACACATCATAGGCGGTCGAACTCGATTGGGAGTCACCATGGCACGGGGAATAGCGGTGGAATTCTGGGGACACATCGAGATAGAACGTCGGCTGCTGCGGACGCGGAGATGCGGAAACGGATGGCGCTGTGCGGGAGGTCGACGACAGCGGAGAGGTCATTGGGACTTCAGTAGGACGCGCCAGTCAACGCGCCTACAGGTTCGCCAAGGCCACCTTCGCTTCATGGTCGTTCTCCATCATCCCTTAGACACTCTAGATTACGCCCTTCGAGCGTCATGCGTGTCGATCGTCGGCCACGTCTTCACTGGGACCGCCGAGCCGCCTTCGATACCGGCAAACGACAAACTGCCTGTTCACGTGCCCAAATGGATTCACGTCGCTCATGCTGCCGAGGGCGGTGGGTCAGCGCCGACGAAATTCGTGGACCGGACTTGCTCAGCGGACATGTCGACCTCGCGAAAAGTGGGCTGGCTCAATGGGAGCTGGCATATCATTCATCAAGGGGGTTGCGATGGTATCCCCGACGCGGCGCCGTCGGCGCTCCAGGTCGTTGACGCCCTCCAACAAGGGGCAAAGAGGCTGAAACTCTAGCAAGGTCGCAGCCCGCCGCAAACTACGCTCGGACATTCACCACCTCCACATCAACCCCATCGAAGTACGGACCCTCGCAACTGATTGTCGAAATCTTCGCTGCTGGAATACCCGAATTGGGGGTGGACTAGGTCGTTCGGAGCACAGTCCGCGCGAAAGCCGAAGAAGGCTGCGGATTTCGTTCCCGGTCGAGCCTTTGTCGATAGAGTCATCGAAACGGGATGCGAAGTGAATGATGTGGATGGACTGGATGGGTCTGATGGAAAGTGTCCGCTCTGGTACTCTGGCGGAGTACGTCGTAGTGGACCGAACGAGGGTCAGTCGAGCGCCGAAATCTGCGTATAATGCTGCCAGTGTGGTCTGGAGCGAGCTTTGGTTCGATCATGGAGCAAATTGTGACCTTACCGTTGGTAGCAGCTTTTGCTCACCGAGCAATCAAGACGTTCAAGCATGCAGCTTTGACGAGGGGGAGAACCGTAGCGAGCATGTCTTCACCTGCATCGTCTGGAGAAGAGCTGGAAGCTTCAAGAAAGGAGCAGCCGCGGCCACAAGGGTGGAAGGCCCGTCCTCTCGAGCCGAAAACAAACTTCCACCTCTCCCTCCTATCAAAGCCCTACATCCACTCTTTCCTAGAACCGCATCCGTGGCTGTGAGGATGCTCCAGCGCACGCCGGAGCAGAGCAGAAACGTAGCTGTGTCGCCGCCTGGGGGGCGGGAGAGAACGGAACGGAAGCGTCGGCGGTATAGCGATGGTCTTATCTACCGTTGGAAAGGACGAGCTGGAGCAGCACGCTGGTCTTTTCCACTGACCTTCAGGGCGAGGGAAGGCGTTTAGCGAGACGGAACGTTGCGCTGATGGCCGGAAAATGAAACTGCTTGCAGGGGGGTTTTCGAGATAGCTCACGGTCAACTCGGCTGCTTAACCGCGCGATTATCAACGAGACGTCAATTTTAGCGTTGCGATTGCAGGAGACCAACCCTTCATGTGTACGATCTGCAAGTCCCTCAGATCGCTTTCCAGGAAATCGCCAATCACAGCAGGTCTCGGGCATGCAAGCCCTCGGGAAACCGACCGCTTTCAACTTTATCGTTCTCTTTGCCTTATGGGACTGGTTATACCGCTTGCGCTGATGCTTGTATCGTTGTGAACCAGTGCACGAATCCGCTGCCAGTCCAAGATAACGGTCGCGTACCGACGAAGCAAAAAAAAGAATTCATCGTCTAAGACATCACTGGCATCAGAATCGACGATTTCTGCTTGCCGCCATACGCGGGGTTCTGCGAGGTTCGCATTCCCTGACCGAACTAGGTCCTTCCGGCCCGAGTCACCCCCGACGTTAGGACAACCTTGATCTCGACGCCGGAACAGGCAGGCCAAAACGCAAAGGGCAGCCGCTCCTGCGCTTCCTGTAGAGCCTTGGGCGCATAAATGGCGTGGATTTAGTATAGGAATGGTGTCATGTGACGTCCTCGACGGGCGGTTGGGCCTCGCGTTGGGATTCTACCATGGGATAGCCGGTACGGAGACAAAGCCATCGGTCATTTCGCACGTCTAACCGGTGAAGAGGCGGTGTCAGTTATTCGAGCACGCTTTGGGAATATTTGAATGCGGGCTAGGTCTGAAGAGTCCTGGTGTGCAAGATACTTCGTGCGCCTCGAACGGTAGGGAGATGATTGAATATTAATATGTCTCGCTGTCTGTCGGAGATTTCCGCCCTTTGGTAGCTCTACCGACTTCAATGTAACGTAGTAGCCTTCTGTTCAATCGAATGAATGCAAGAACAATAAACGTCGGGGACGACTGCGCCCCTCCATCCATCACCTTGCTGCTAAAGGTCGCCTCCACACAAGGCTGGTCATGCGAAGCCATCGCTGAGCCCATATTGTCCGACACCAGCAGGTGATTTCGACCCCAGGATTATCCATCCAGGCTATCATGAGAATTCAAGGACATTCGCAGCGCCGTTGCAAACGTTCGTCCACGCCGGAACCTGCTCGCGCCACACGTGACTCGAGCTTTGCGGGAGAGTTCCGTCCATCGTATGCTCGCCCCGGATTCTCGCCACCTCCCATGAGACCCCCCCGACAACCGGTCTTGGCAGACGCGAACCGAGTGAAAGGGGTCCGTGTAACTGAGCGGGAGGATCCAGAGCTCTCGCCAGCGGTCCCCCAGAACTGCTTTTGTCAGGAATCAAATGAACTTTAGCATAGCGCTGCACCCAGGGTACATCCGCTTGGCCCCACGTCAAGCGAGCCGAGACCGCGGAGTGAC
Organism: Tulasnella sp. 408; assembly: GCA_019633405.1. Taxonomy (NCBI): domain Eukaryota; kingdom Fungi; phylum Basidiomycota; class Agaricomycetes; order Cantharellales; family Tulasnellaceae; genus Tulasnella; species Tulasnella sp. 408. The sequence goes on along the minus strand of WSTX01002759.1, from coordinate 3,712 downwards.
TACTATACGCTCTGCAACCAACCATGACCTGTCGTATTCAGTCCTCAATGGTGGGCTGTCCAGTTCGGCACTCCTTCATCCTCCGTCCAATTCCCGTTTTCAATTGACCGTCGCTTTTGGACAGGGTACCGTTTGTATCTTCCTTGCACTGAATAAGGTTCCTTTTGTGATGCTTCCGCCCGAATGGAATCGATTGCCGCAGGGCGAGTAGATCGAGAAAGTGGAGATATCCGGAGCCAAAACAAGCGCTCGGCTCCATCCAGGGATCGACGCGCGAACCACATTCTATCTCAACCCCCGGCTCTGGATCCTCTTCTCTTCTTTCTCTTCAAGGTTACGCACCTCGCGCTGCGTATTTACTTTCTCTTTCAGGGAACACGCGTCCGCCGTAGGGATGCACAGCACTACTCCCCCTCGCTTGGCCGCTTCCTTCGGAAACGTCAGTCCAGAACCAAATCCCAGCACCTTGCAGCGCGTTTAACGACTCCTCCCACCCCACCACCACACAGCAACAGACGAGCTGTCGGTAGCTGCTGGAGCCACTGTGGGGCCGACGATCATGGGCCAAACGCGGTCCTCCCTTTCCTCGACCCTAATGTCTGTCCTCCCTCTTCCTCAGCTGCCTCCCCCGTCGAAGCGAGTGGATCCTGACGCTCCTTCTTTTGCCTCACCATTGCATCCGGACTCTTTTAACACTCGTGCTGGCTGTAGGACGCCCTAGCCTCGTCAAGATCAAAATCGAAACGCGGAGGTCCAACGCAACTTCCGCTACGCCTGGCGCGACCGGCAACCACCCAGCTGCGACCTCTGACGCTCCACGCAACAACGCGAACCATGGCAGTGACTATGTGTCGAATACAACTATGACCATAACCAGAACTTCTTCCCTCGTGTCCTCAACCCGACAACGAAACCGAATCTCATACCCGTGATTCCGCTGATACCAACACCACGGCCAAGACGAGTCCCGTGGCACTGCTTCTCTCCCTAATATTGCCACCACCAACTCGGAGGAGCCACCAATCGACCCTCTGAATCACGAAACTTTCGACATTTCACCACCCATGGGAACTCTCCCCGACATTACCGCCTCTCGCGGTCATGGATGAGGTGGAGGAAACCCTCCAATCACACGTTTCTGCAACCACCGCTAAGGAGAGGGCTGGCTTCTTACTGTGTCATGGATTAGGGACGCAATTCCTCCTACTCGTCAATGAGCCCGAGTTGGCTCGCCTGAGGAAGCAGTTCATGAAACCCGAGCAGGTACCCGAAGGTTTACTTTTCTTCAAGAGGATTCCCAAGACGTCCTGATCTAAAATAACCGCGTTTTTCTCTTTTGCCGCAGTGACATTTCCGGTTCTATACACGGAGATGAGCTCTTACAGATACCCTAAATCGCTAATAGACCCCCCTGGGCGTCGCACATGCTCGCGATTTTTTGTTGACGAGTACGTTTCCCTTTCCTTTTACCGACCATCCGTGGTTCTCGTCATCTGACCCTGTTGTGTTCGTCTAGTTGAGGAGGGACTGCGGATCTCTGGGATTTGTCAGTGATCTCAGCGCGTTTCGCAACCGTTGAGAGTGGACGAGAGAGGTCGGCGGACGCCGGTCAGTCCTTGTTCTACATCCTATCGAAACCTTTACTGACGAGTGCGTCACTCTCCCAAACGGTCCGCCTTCAAGCTGTACGATATCGACAGAGAGGGTTACATCTCAAAACGGCAGATCGTTCATCGTTTCTTGAAAGATGATGGGGCTGGCGGCAATTTGAGGAGTCTGTCGTTTTAGAAACGTTTCGCCAGATGGAAAAACGTTCTGACAAGCAGCTCTCGCCGGTCTATTTATTGGGAACAACGAATCCCAGCAGATTGTGCCCAAGACTATATGATGGAGGTCCATGAAGACGGAGACGGCAGGTTGAGTTGTTGGAGTGTTCACGCAGATGGGCGAAAAGACGGAGTGCGTCAAAACCTCCCCTCCCTTGATGAAAGACGGCTAACGGACTGGGTGTCGTTCTTAGGACAGTTTCGAAGCAGATGGCTCTGGGAAGATATATATTTTAATCGTACCAAGCTGGGCGTACGTTCGGGTTTACCCCCCCCCCCCGCATACACCTAGTCCCTTTTTGTGCCGCTGCCCTGCTCCTTCGCCGGTCGTGTTGAGCTCGCTGTTCACTTCAACCTGCTGTACTTGTTAAAAAAAACATCGCAGATCCGAGTCCACTTCGATGGCCTGGGAAACTTTGTGGACCGCGTTTGGCGGTGCGTGGCTGGAACTCGAAAAGGAAGTCTTGAATGGGAGGCGATGGTGGAGAAGGGTAGTGATCAACCCACGAAGCCAACCTGCTATGATCTGGTAAAGGGGGAGATATTCTGCGTTTCATCGTTTCTGTTCTAGACTCGTTGTGGGAGGTTTGGGCCCAAGGGGGCGATCTGAGTGAAACTCGGAGGCCTTCCGACAGTCACCAAGGATATACGGCGGACACTTTGGCTTCGATGTCAAATAAGTCTTGAAGACTTGATTCGATCAAGCATATGTAAATGGTCCCCCCTTATAGATTGATTGCCGGATTAACACCTTGGACCAGGAAATGATTAGACATATCTCTCGTTGAAAAACAGGTACATCCAAAATCCCTTGATACATACATCGTTGAAACTACAAATTTAGCGCGGGGGAGACATCAGAGATGAACAGATATTCTTTGCACGTGATGACAAGTGTCCCATGTGAAAGTAAAATCAAGGGGTCACCCTGGCCCCAGTATTTGTGGGGAAGCCAGAAGAGACGCTGGGACCCAAACATAACCCACTGGCCTTGGAATGAAAGGGTGACTTGTTGGGATGATGGCAGAGAGTATTTAGGAGTGGCCACAGCCAGACTTCGTGGACTATCTGTAGCTGTCACCAGATGAGGGAAAGGTTGACTGTCAGAACTGTGGTACTGCTGGAAAGAGGGGTGGTTGCTGAGGGACAGGGCAACATTGCTGACTTCACTGGGATGGCCTCTGAGTGGCTCTCCAATGGGAGCTCCAGTCTTGGCATCCCACAATCGAATGGTCTTGTCATCTGATCCGGAGGCAAGGTGTTTCCCATCTGGGGAGAAGGCAACAGCCCAAACCGCCCCATCATGGCCTCTGAGTGGCTCTCCAATGGGAGCTCCAGTCTTGGCATCCCACAATCGAATGGTCTTGTCATCTGATCCGGAGGCAAGGTGTTTCCCATCTGGGGAGAAGGCAACAGCCCAAACCGCCCCATCATGGCCTCTGAGTGGCTCTCCAATGGGAGCTCCAGTCTCAGCATCCCACAATCGAATGGTGTTGTCATCAGATCCGGAGGCAAGGTGTTTCCCATCTGGGGAGAAGGCAACAGCGCAAACCCACCCATCATGGCCTCTGAGTGGCTCTCCAATGGGAGCTCCAGTCTTGGCATCCCACAATCGAATGGTCTTGTCATCTGATCCGGAGGCAAGGTGTTTCCCATCTGGGGAGAAGGCAACAGCCCAAACCACCCCATCATGGCCTCTGAGTGGCTCTCCAATGGGAGCTCCAGTCTCAGCATCCCACAATCGAATGGTCTTGTCACCTGACCCGGAGGCAAGGTGTTTGCCATCTGGGGAGAAGGCAACAGTGCGAACCCAGTCATCATGGCCTCTGAGTGGCTCTCCAATGGGAGCTCCAGTCTTGGCATCCCACAATCGAATGGTCTTGTCA
>WSTX01002758.1:0-20407 GCA_019633405.1 Tulasnella sp. 408 | reverse complement strand
AACGCGTTGGAGGAATTTATTGATGGGATTTTGATAGAAGTATGAGATCGTGGTCGGGGGAGGGGTGCGTAGAAAACAGGCTCTACAATAGACCGGACGGTTGTAGGAGTCTCTAGTTTCACGGCTCAGTCCATTCTTGCCCCCCACCGATGTTTCCCCTGTATAGGGCCATAATTAAGCAGAAGTTAGACGTGATATAGACGTTTCTATCATATATGGTAGTAATAGAGTTGGAAAGAGCTCGATTTTTCTAGCAAAAGGAAAAAAAAAAAAAAAACTCGTTTTACCTATAGCATTGCCTCAGGCAGACCTTAACCCAGGATCTGATGCCGAGAGCATAAAGAGACAGCCAAACGTGGTTATTAATATGCATCCTACATTGTATATTCAATGAATAGATTATCTCCACGTTCTTTATATTGGTGGGTCGGGGAAATGGCACCTCCGCGCGCCACTACGATGTTCTCTCGGTGACGAGCCCGCATCTGAATCACGTGACGCGTGCGCTTAACTCATTAAGCGAGTAGAGCGCTTAGGCGAGTCAAGGGATGTACACTGAATAATAGAAATGATTCATGCAAATGATTTGACGCGTGGAGGGTACTCGGTGCGGCGAATCGGAAGAAGAGAACGGCTCGGAGACGCGCCGGTTTCCCAAATTAAGAAAAAGAAAAGAATTCAGCCGAAAACAAAGATCCATTCGGCCCGATCGCGTGATTAGGGACGAATACAATTATAGAAGAGATTACAGGGATTTGAAAGGAAATTCTAATCTAAATGTAGCTAATTTAGGTGAAAGGGGGAGCCAGGGGAGTTCGCCGATGGCGTTCCCACGGATCCCGCGGTTCCCTAACATCACTTCTAAGTCAGTTTCCCCACCCCCCCCTAAAGTGCGTGCCAGAGGAGTGAGGCGAACATGAACCATGCTTTGTCAGCCACTAAGATCAAACACGGGGCTAAGGGGTGGGAAGTCATGCGACGAAACCAGTAGAACTGGGCACCTCCCCCCAGAAACAACCGCATCCCCACAAAAATCGCCCCCAATAACAACCGCTAATTTTTCCAAGCGACCACGGGGGTGTGGTGCTAGGAAAAGCAGATCGTATTTAGCAGGGGTTGATTTGCGGCCAGGCGGTTAATTGAGGGTGGGGTCTCCTGAGGTTGAACGGGTGAGCGGGCAAGCATCCCGGGGGGCTAGTCATCCCCGGGGGGAGCTTTAGCCTCTCACCTTGGGCCCCACCTCCCAGGTTCAATAATTTAGGTCAAGAACCTTGGGATGCGAGAGGCTACTGGAGGTTGGGACGTTGGGAAGAGGTCCCTGAACCACAACTGACCCCCGGGGGGGAGGTTCTGCAATTCTCACCCCGGGGTGTTTCATCCTCCAGTGTTAGGAGCCTCCTTTGGACGTCTAAATGACGCTTGGAATGGCTGATCACTGCAAAATTGCCGGCGGGCAGCGATACATGTGTTGGTGTGGACACCAACCCCGGGGAGATTACATCCCGAGGATTGAGGCTCAATCGGGAGAGAGAGGTTGCCTTCACTCCCCGGGGAAGATCTTCCCTTGCTTTATGTATAATTTACTCGATGTACATTAGGATGAGCAATTCTAACTGAATCGTAATCTAATCATTATGTCACTCTTTTGGTTTGAACACACGGACCACGATAATCTCGAACGAGCGACAGGGATCAACATACTTCACAAACTGAGCCGACGGCTCATGCCACTGTGTTCTTCATTTCTCGAGACGGCTCACCCTTTCGGGACCCTGCTGTGCGGAGGCCGACTTCACCGCGCTCCTTGATAAAAGAGCTCACGGGACTGTGTGGCAACCCGCTAAAAAAAGGGTTTGAGGTCTGGGTCCCTCATGTGCTAAGATCGTGTCAGGTTGCCATCGGTTAGGGGCTGCCGTCTCCGCCGCCTGGTTGTCCCTGTGCTGCCTAAAATCGTTCCGCAAGTGCCCGCAATGCGCTGCGCACCGTCCGTCGACATCGGCAACGCCCCCTTATCATATCACTACAATCGCTCCACCGCTTGTGCTCAGACTCGAACTAATTTAGATAGATTCATATGGAGAGTAGATACGAAAAATTATTATACGGAAATTCGATTATTTGAATTGTATATTTGTTATTTGCTTCCCTTCCTTCGGATGCCTATCCGTAGATACTAGCTAGCTGATATATACAGAAGTAAAAAAATCCCTTCAACGTAAAAATGGAAGGAATTAGCCACAAACTGGGGGAGATACAGCCCTCCCAGTAAGGCACAGGCGACAAATGGAGTTCAGCGGAGAAAAGGGAGCTGGGATGCTGTACAAGCCTATGCAGCCCGGTCAACATCTATTAAAGGCTCGGATATATATTATAATCATACCTATAGCTTGTATCTAGGGTGCTGTGGGATAATACTGCAGTTCCGGGCTCACTACACCAGAAATGGAAGGAAAAGCGAAGATTTTATGAACTTTCGGAGCTCAAATCACGCGATATGGAAGGAATTAGGATATAAGCTCGATGGAGTATGTGTGTATCAAGTATACTTGTGGTAAAGCAGCGTTGTTATTGCTTGGTTTGCATGCAGGAGAAAGTCATCAGCATGCTGGAGGCGCTCAGGTTGATCCTCAAGTGGTAATTTTACCCCTTTTCCCGAAGGTACTTGTGCACTATTGTTTTTTATAGAAGATATTGAGTGAAGCTTCCGTGATTGTATCTTGATCTAAACATAAGGTGGACTGCAGTTCTGTATCAATCCTGGATGCACCATCCGGGGCTGCCATGTACCATGCGCTCCTGTCAAACAAGTTATCACTGCATATTATGAAAGCCCAGCCCACGGAGACAACAGCGCTTCGTGTACCATAGTCCACAGATACTCAGAGGTGTGGTATTTAACCTCATACAGGAATAAAATTACCACTTGAGAGTCTCTCTGGGCACCTTCAACACACTGATGATCCCCTCCTACATGAAAGCTGAGCGATAGCAACGCTGCTTTACCACCGTTATACTTGATACACACGTACTGCATTGAGCTTGTATCCTAATTCCTGCCGTATCGCGTAATTTGAGCTCTGAAAGTTCATAAAATCTTCGCTTTTCCTTCCATTTCTGGTGTAGCGAGCCCGGAACTGCAGTATTATCCCACAGAACCCTAGATACAAGCTATAGGTATGATTATAATATATATCCGAGCCTTTAATAGATGTTGACCGGGCTGCATAGGCTTGTACAGCATCCCAGCTCCCTTTTCTCCGCTGAACTCCGTTCGCCGCCCGTGCCTTACTGGGAGGGCTGTATCTCCCCCAGTTTGTGGCCAATTCCTTCCATTTTTACGTTGAAGGGATTGTTTTACTTCTGTATATATCGGCTAGCTAGTATCTACAGATAGGCATCCAAGGGAAGAGAGGCAGATAACGAATATACAATTCAAATAATCGAATTTCCGTATAATAAATTTTCGTATCTACTCTCCATATGAATCTATCTAAATTAGTCCAAGTCCGAGCACAAGCGGTGGAGCAGTTGTGGTGATACGATAAAGGGGCGTTGCCGATGTTGACGGACGGCGCGCGGAGTGTGGCGGACACTCGCGGAACGATTTTAGGCAGCGTGAGGGACAAGCGGGCGGCGCTGTCCCTGGCCCTAAGGGTCTTCGCTCACGAGATGCACCATATGGCAGGAAGCCGTACTGTGGGACCGCTAGTGGCTTGCCGGGCTGACCGGCAATGTCGGCAACAACGGCGTCCGAACCTCAGGGAAGGGATCTCAGGAAGGCAAAAAGTGTGAAGAGTGCAGTTCCTGAAGGGAAGGAAATGAAGAACAAAGGGGCACGAGCTGGCAGCTCAGTTCAATTGTGCTGTAAGTGAAATCAAATTGCGGGTTTAGAAATGTGGTGGCCGTACTCTGAGCCAAATGTATTACATAACAATTAAATTACCAATGCTAAATAGAGTCTGTCCAAATGATCTTACAAGTCTAACAGGCTCGAAGAAGGACAATCCCCAGTTGAGAGTCAACAAACATCCCCGGGGGTATCCCAAACCTCAGGAAACCTCGCAATGCCCATCCATCATTGGCAGTACCCCACAATCAAAATGGCCTGACCTAAATAGTCGGACTGCAAACAGACCCCCGGGACGTGAAGTCAAGAGTACCCCGGGGGTCTGCCCCAGTTCTTAGAGCACTTGCCCACCCAGTTGTCACTCCACTAGTAAAGGCCCGCTAAAGCCCCAGCACACATGGACAAAGAGCGACCCCCACCCGCCATTGCCCTAGTGACCTGCCCCCCGTGGTCACTCGGAAAAATTAGCGGTGCATATCGGGGGTGAAATTTACGGTGATGCGGTCATTTCTGGGGGTTGCTATCCAGGACGGCTCGACGAAACACACGACACACGTTCAACCTCAGACTCCTACCCAGTCCTGGCTCCGAACCACCTGGACCCTTCGCTGTGCTCAGGGTCTGAACAAGGCAGGCGGATTCTCCGCCGTAGACTGGCAAAACTGTTGGTGACAGATATTTGTTCACGCAGCACACCACCCAGATGAAAGAAACCCCCTTTCAAGCAACCTGTCAATAGGATGGTGCAAACCCATCACATCCATACTGTTCCCGAGCCAGAAGTGAGCCATAGGTAGAAGTGAGCCATTCCCCTCACCCCTCTGTCACCTGGTCACCTAGCGACAAGCTGTTTTCCGAGTCCTAAAGAGAAACCTGTCGTAAATGTAATCTCCAAGTTACCAGTCGTTTTGCTGGAAAATGAGGTGTTGGTGATGCTATCAATAAGAAGGGTACCTCCCACGCAGTGTACCAACATCGAAAATAACGCGCGGTCAACACGAAGACACCCATCTGAGAGCCCCAGCTGCCTATATATTCTCTATATACCCAGAACCTGGTATGGTAAGGGTGATGGGTCTTGTCAGCAGTAATTTTTTGCTTTTGATCCCGCGTACTTTGTCATTCGTTTTACGTGTGTTGAGGTATACAATTGAGTGTAGGCGCCTTTCACCATCACTCCGCACTTCACCCATTACTGATTCTCTTCTCGTCATTGTTTTCTCGCTTTTTTTGTGCTGGCGTGGTTCCATTCTCATCATCTCGTTTTGCTCCAGTTCCAGGGTCCCTCGAGGGGTGCCAATCAGGTCCCACGGGAGACGCTCCCAGACCTGGCGGCTCTGGGCAACCGTAACGAGTTTTGCACTTGCGCCTTTGACAGTCTGCTCGCCGCACCTTGTTCTCCAAGGAAGAGAGAAAAGACTGCTGACCAATGCAAACACAAGATAGGAATTGATTTACACCGAAACGTGCCGTCCGACCTCAACAGAACCCCTCCACAGTGCACCACGTAGGGTCGGGGACAAATGAACGCAACCGCCTAGTGAACGGCTGGGTTACAATGAGATATTATATTACTTTAAGCGGACCTATGTAATAGAATACATATAGCTACTTACGACGCCATGGGTGGTGTTCGACTCAACGACGAAATGAAGAGATATGCTGCGTTCCAACTCAACAAGGGAGATCTCATGGTGGTGGAGTTGGCGCTCAAGAAGTGGTCGGCCCAAGGAGGAACCGCCGAGTATGGCTCTTCTGACCTGACAGGTGTTCTCCTACTCTGCAAGGGAACCTCTGCAGATGAAGTGGGTGTCGAAAACGCAACGGCAGGACCAATCGGTAATGCCTTTAGTTCGCCTTTCTATGATACTCTGAACGCGACATCGTGACTAAAACTTATGGACACTCTACAGCTGTAATATATCGAATCTCAGTGAAGCCTTGAACCGCCTAAAAAGGGGTTCTGGGTGCCTCCCGCGCAAGCGTGTCCCTAACAATATGTACTGTATATACACCTAATACAATTTCCAACGCAAATGCCGTCACTTTTGGAGGAGAGCTTGGTCATTTTGTAGCCGTGGGCATTACGTCGGACACCCGTGCCTTGGAAGGGTTAACCAGGAACTTACAAGCGATTGTAAAGGGTGAAAGCTTTACCTGGCTCAGCAGAATTTAGGGTTTGCTGAGGAGCGTTTATAACCACATGTCGACTTTACAGCAGCCAGCAGGCCTGTCAGACTTACGGACCTTACAGACAGCCTATTCCAATTTCCCTTACCATGCATTATACTATATGATGGATATGCACCAATCTTCTGATTCTTTCGTACTTATGCCAGACTGTCACCCGATTATCCATGAGAGAACTATAATTTTATCTATTGGCTCAATTACTACTGGTCTACTACAGATGCGGTACTGAAGCCATATAATGGTTACCTAAGAACTGTAGCTTAATATATTCACCAAGCGACCCCATCACGGGTTCTTGAGATACAGAATGATAAAATGGCAGAGAGGCTGGTTCACTAGAAGGCTACAAGAGTCAAGACGAGGCTCAGTTGAGGCGTCTGAGGGTAAAAGTTGGTCAGTGCGAAGTAGTCAGTCGAGATTCAAACGAGCATACCTGATCCTGTGATACTGACTGTGCTGAGTTACAAAGACAGATAGATCAGCATGAGGGACAGCGAGCGGTAAATAGGCTCGAGAGTACTTGTGAAGTGAGGCTAAGCTCACATAGTTTGGACGGCGCAGCTCACTAGGGTAGGGAGAGACTTCAGCAGATAAGATACGCGTATAAGTTATGTACTACAGCGAAAAGCAACGTGTGGGCGACTTACAGGGCGTTGGCCAGAGTCGCCATTGGAGAGAGGCGAGAGGAGGAGATAGTTGGCAAGAGGACGTGAACAGGGCTGTCGTGCCGGCTTTTATTTCTGCCTGCGCAGTTCAAAATAAACAAACAACCCAACCGAACATGCTGGTACGTAAACGAACTGTGTTTGAGGCCACAACAAGACCCGAGAGGAATTTGACATGCCTCAGGACCTCTGCGCCCGCCCACACCAGTACACTGACCCAGCATTAACAAGCCGATGATATCTAACGAGATGCTTGACCCAAGAGCACGAGTCCAGGTCACTTACTTGAATCTGGCACACGTGAGATCCGGACTTCTGGCTTCTTAGATTGCCTCACAAGACGAGAGGAAGCTCGCCAGGGTATTACATTAGCCTGCAAGAAATAATCAGCCCTTCGATCAAGCCTCAACCTTGATAAGGCTCCTTTCAGGAGATAGGAATCTCACAAGCACGCTGCCAGACTGATTAGACCCCACCAGGTATTATGGGCGGTTACAAGGAAGCATCGGAAATACGGAATCCTGACAGGTCTGTGAGGAGAAACCAGTGCCGTGCCGCGGATGTGATGGGCTACGTCAGCCCGTCAACTCCCTCCTCACTCCCCTCCCCCCTCCCCCGCTCAAATAATCTGCAGATTTTGGTGGACCCTTGTCTTTAGCACTAAGATTAAGATATCTCGAAGAATATTTGCTCCATTGCTTCGCCGTTCACGCTCTTGAGGAAATGGCTCACTAGTGCGGAATCCCCGACTCAGTCGTAGACAGGAGGGTTCTGTCGAAGAAAATGGTCCCCGTTCCTGACACCAGGCACCAAGTCCCACAGTTGCTTACACAAGCCTCCACCCACTGGCACTGACCGCGGCTCACCTCCAAGTCTCCTTGTCTAACACCTAAATCATACATAATATCTCTCCTCTACCCTAGCTCGTAAAACACGTGCACTTAGTATCGCCTGTGATTGCCCTCCGTCTCACATGCCTGATGTATCCCTTCCAAGCCAGGCGTTTGCCTTCGGGCTCTATACGGTTTATCTCGGTCCTTCCATTGTCTTTTGCATTTTGGGTTCTCAAGTCAGTCATGGATTGGCTCTACTTCCGAAACGACTGAAAGTGCGAGGGAAGCAACGCTGTTCAACTATTAGGTCTTTATGGGCCATGCAGCGCTGATCGCTACATCCTTGAAATGAAGATAGGATTTATTGCAAATAATTGTATCACTGCTCTCCCGTGTAAGAACCGAGTCTCGGCAAGACAAGGTCAAACGGAGAGAAACGGGGGGGAACGGAGTGGGAACGGAGGAACGGAGGAACGCGAGGGATTCGAGGGACGAAGGACTTAAGAAGAGGCGAGAGCGAGTGAGCGCGAGACGGAGGAGGTAAATACTGTGTTGATTCGACGAGGGATACGAGGAGAATACAAGCGGTAGTTAAATAGACGAACCGTACAATAGAATAGAAAATAAGGAAACAACGAGAAACAGAGAAACAGACGAGAACGGAACGGAACATTACAGCGGACGGGACTACAAGACAGGACCGGAAGCGGAAACACGAACGAGAACCAAGTCCGAACCGATACCTAAACAAACAAGTCGGTCGGGCTCGGCGACCTCGGGCAGGAGCGACTCGGCAGGCGCCGGGGACGGTTCCTGACATCCCGGTTGCGTCCCTTGCTAGCCCCAGCATGAAGTGTCTTCGCTGTCTCTCTCCACCGGTTTCCAAGGTTTCCAGAAAGAACCTCCTGGTTGTTTACCCCGTTCACTCATGAAAGCTGCTTCTGTACTCCGTTACATTGCAGCTAAATTCGAGTCCACTGGAGCGATCCTCATCAGTCCTTTGACAAGATCGGCAAAAGCTGATTCGGGGTTTCTACTTTCCGCTTCTGAGGCGTTGTTGACTCGTAGTTTTTTGTCCCAGACTCCCAATCGCTGCTTCATTTCCTTTTCTCGAACAGATGTGAGCTTGAGAAGAGAGCCGGGTCACGTGAGCAACTGGCTCACTCACCTTACTGTTCCGCCCTCCCACTCAAGCCATATGTTGCAGCGGCGAAGTATCATAGGCATTGAAATTGAGGAGCGATGATAGCATGGAGACGCCGACGGTATACCTTTACTTCGATTCTTGTAGCGCTTCTCGCTCTCGACGATTGTCGGCTGTATCACGTATTCCAGTATATGGCTCACACGTACAGATGACCACCTTTCTTCATTGACATCTGCTGCCCGGTCTTTCGGTGAGTCGGGGACCTGGCGCGGTCGCGCCGCTACCGATTCACTCATGCAGCCCATAAAAGACCCTGGGTATTGAAGTGACCACACACCCTCCAAATTTGCTCCGATGACCTCCATGTTTTTTTAATCATGCTATCTAATCTAAATATGAATCATCATGTGTAAATTTGCTGGTGATGAGACGGTGGGAAGGGCATGTGGTGAGCGGATCTTTATGGTGGGTGCGAAAAGTGGCTCACTGCTTCTGGGTCAGGAGCAGTATATATTCAGTAATCAATACTGTATCTAGCGAATAAGTTATAGGGATCATGGCGAAAAGGCTTTAAAACATAACCTTCAGCTATAAGTACAAGCCCGACTGGACTCGAGCCTTGCGGCCGGCTTCTTGTCGTTTCTCAGTGGCCCCTCACTGCATGTGAGCAGAGGATACGAAGCGTTGTGGGTAGGAGGCACGGTAGTAGACTCGGCTGACCACCCAAGTAGCTATTCCCTGCCATAGGCGTACCTGTCTCACCTCATCGTAAGGTAATGTACCGGGCAAAGGACCTGCATGAGCTCGAAGGGGAGTCGCTTTCTGGGTGGCGTGCCGCGCGAACAAATATCTGTCACCAACAGTTTTGCCGGTCTACGGCGGCCTGCCTTGTTCAGACCCTTCGCTGTGCTCAGGGTCCAGGCGGTTCGGAGCCGGGACTGGCCTCCATGAGGCGGCGCCTCAACTGCGCACTTTTTGCGCACGAGTCGAATACGAGTAGTGGGTGACTGCCCGTCGTCTAAAAATTTAGAATAGACAGCCTGACAACCGGTGCCGACGCTGGCTAAACATCTAGAGGGGGGGTCAAGACCCTCCTGCTAACCTCTAAGCGAGCTGTTGTCGCAGTTCGACTACCTCAAAAGGAAATCCCTTAAGGGGTACGGGTCCCAAATTGCGACGGTATCCTCGTTGCCTTCAGCCTCGCTTTTCGACGACAGGAAGTCACCCAGTGAGTGGGCGGTTTGACTGAGGCATCCGTTCCCCGTTCAGCGTTCAATCGTTGACTATCACTCCTCATCGCAGTAGCGCAACTCCTGCCCCATCTGGTGCCAGTTACTAACGACTTTGCAATATTGTTGTAAGCCTGTCCAATGAAACGGTTTTCCAAGTTGCTCCAACCCTTCCAAGATCGTCAGCGGCCTCCCCCTCGAGCGCCTACGGACGATCACGATGCTAAAGGAGGCAACAACCTTGGCCCCGAGCCATGCGAAAAACAGGTGGCCATTGACAATGCAGGTGTCAAAAAGCCTTCTGCGGTGGGTCCTAATCCCCATTTGGAAGCGGTGGAGACAATTGACGAGTTTCGGGATCTACAGCGCGAGAGACTGGACAGGTTGCCGAAACTCCGAACGTCAACTAATACAATCACGTTTAACAACTTGGGGGCACATAAAGGCGGCGGCAAGGGGGATGTGGTCCGCGCGACGTGGAGGCGACGAATGTGGAATCGTAAAGAGCAAGTGGCAGTGAAGAAGATTCGGTATCATTCAGGCGTTAATCCGCACCTGTTCGCTAATGTAATTAAGTCTACACTTCATGACGGCTGGAAGATACTTACCGCTTAATCCCTAGGCTTTTGTTCATGAGGTCGAATTGATGGCCGGGCTCTCTCACGAGAACATTGTACAACTCTTGGGGTTTATCGAAGACCTCCACAACGGCAAAGCATGGATAATTATGTCCTGGGAGCCTAATGGAAACGTCAGCGAGTTTCTTGCGACCGGAAATTGGGAAATTCCAGAACGCATTTCACTTGTAAGTGACTCTTTGGCTAGAAGCCGACTTGCGGACCGACCACCCCCATACCCCAGATCCAGGATACCTTCGAGGGACTCCAATATCTGCATACTCGCCAACCGCCTATCTGCCATGGCGATATCAAGTCGGTGGGTCGTGTATCTATCCTGATTTGCCGTATCGCACTGACCTCAACGACACCACAGCTCAACATCCTCGTCAGTGTGTCGCGTCGTGCAGTTATTACTGACTTTGGCTCAGCTCGGGTTATACGAGAGCCGGGAGATGGAGAATTCGGAGAGGCGAGCGGGAAAGGGACGAAGGGCGATTCACCTCGCGAGGAAGATTATCGCCAAATAAACGTCATTCCAGACGGGCACCAGCTTACCTTGACCGGACCGTCCTGGTCGCTTCGTTGGGCACCTCCTGAAGTCGTGAATGGGAGGCATCCGGGTTTATCGAGTGATGTTTGGTCAGCTGGCTGGGTGTGCTGGGAAGTAAGATGTTTCAGGAACCTCGAGGGTCAGGCCATGTTCGCTGATTCACAACTGGGTTGCTCGGCAGATCATGACGAATAAGCTTCCATTCTCTGACCTTGATTCGGGGACAGCTATCATGTTTAAGGTCATCGAGGGCGAGGTGCCCTCCGCTAGTGAAGATAAACACGTATCGCAAATTGTTACTCTTTGCAACTTGATGACGGATTGCTGGGCAATGAACCCACGAGCGAGGCCGACCATCTCCAGATGTTGTGACGAGGTTAAATGGGTGGTATGTCGGACAGTCATTTCTTCCAGCAATTTTTGACTCTGATGTACACTTTCTCTCAGCCTTCAATACCACCAGGGGGCGGGGTGCCTTCGGATTCCAGGGGCGTGGCCAATCGACTATTCTTACAAATTGGCCGCACACACTACCTGCACGCTCAGTACGATGGTGCTGCCTCAGTATTCCAGAGAGTCCTCGACGGAGCAAAGGGCAAAGAAGATCGAAAAGAGCGAGCAGAAGCTCTGTATTGGCTGGGAACCGTCTCAGTTGCTCAGTGTAAATATCCTAATGCGGAGGAGTTTTGCACCGGAGCGCACGACGCCTATGCCCTTATCGGTGATCAGATGGGTCAAGCGAATTCACTTCGAGGGCTCGGAGACATCTATCATCTCCAATCTAAACTCTGCGAAGCCGAAGGGGCCTTCACTCGTGCGCAGGCGATCTACGATACTCTCGACAATGACCGGGGTCGAGCTAGCGCGCTATGTGGGCTGGGTCACATCTCTCGCGTTCGATCCAACTACAGCCTGGCTAAAGAAACGTTCAACCGATCGCACGACATCTACTCTCACATCGGCGATGGACAAGGCCGGGCAAACGCTCTCCAAGGACTAGCAAGCATTCACCGACTGCAATCTAATTGGACTGAAGCCGAAACTGCGTTCAGCGAGGCGCACACCATCTACGCCCGCATGGGGGATGATCCCGGTCAAGCAGATGCATTGCTCGGCTTAGGTGGCGTCTCTTGCGACCGCTCTGAGTACAGCAAAGCCGCATCAAGGTGTACACAAGCCCTGGAGATTCACAGTCGCATCGGCAATCACCGAGGACAAGCAAACGCCTTACATGGACTGGGAAAGGTTTACCTTGGGCAATCCAAACATCCCGAAGCAGTGTCGACCTTTGACGCGGCAAGGAAAATATACACTCGCATTGGTAGTGTCGAGGGGCAAGCAGATACCCTTCACAGCTTGGGAGAGGCTTATCGCCATCAATCCGAGCCTGACGCGGCCGCATCGGCTTACACGGAGGCCCAAGAGCTATACGCTCGCATCGGAAACAGAGCGGGTCAAGCGGATACCATGTACGGCCATGGAGAGGTCGTCCGGCTTCAAGGAAAATACCTGACGGCCGCACAACTCTTTATCGACGCCCAGGAGCTCTACGAAGGTATCGGCAAGGTCGAGGGTCAATGTGCGACCTCGTGCCAGTTGGGAGAGATTCACCGCCTTCGACTGCAGTACGGCGAAGCAATCACTTCCTACTCCAAAGCCCAGGAGCTCTACGCTCGCACAGGGAATGACGAACGTCTAGCGAGCGTATCGTGTACCTTGGGAAAGCTCTACCGCGATCAAACCAAGTACGACAAAGCCACAGCGCTCTACACCGAAGCCCGAGAAATCTATGCTCGGATCGGCAACATTGAGGGCAAGGTGAACGCTTTATGTGGTATAAGGGACGTCTACCGCCATCAGGTAAATACCTTGGCTACCGACTCAACCTATACCGAACTAGAGAAAATCTCCGCCCGTGCCGCGATTGGAGAGGGTGAGGCAAATGCCCTGTATGGGTTGGGAGAGCTTTACCGCAGTCAATCCGAGTGCGACCAAGCCATATTGTTCTACACCGAGGCACAGTCACTCTATGCTCGCATCGACCTTGACGAACAACAAGCGAACGTTTTATGTATCCTGGGGGAGCTCTACTGCAGTCAATTCAAATACGACCAAGCCACGTCGTCCTACATCGATGCGGAAGCAGTCTACAGTCGTGTCGGCATGGTCGAAGGACAAATGCATGCGTTACGTGGCCTGAGGGACGTCTACCGCCAGCATTCGAATGCTGTCGACACCGCCTCACCCTACACCGAAGCAGAGAAAATCACCGCGCGCACCAAACTTGACGAGAGCGAAGCAAATGCCTTGCGTGACCTAGGAAAGCTCTATCACACTCAATCCAAGTACGAGGAAGCGATACAATTCTACACCGAGGCACAGGCACTCTACGGCGACATCAGTCATGTCGAACAACAGGCGAATGTCTTGTGTTGCTTGGGAGAGCTGTACTGCAATCGATCCGAGTACGACCAAGCCACGTTGTTCTACACTGAGGCGCAAGCAGCTTACGGCCGCGTCGGCATAGTCGAAGGACAAATGCGTGCGTTACACGGCATGAGGAGCCTCTACCGCCATCAATCAAACACCGTCGCCGCCGACTCGACCTGTACCGAACCGGAGAAAATCTACGCCCACATTGCGATTGACAAGGGCGACGCAAATGCTTTATGTGGACTGGGAGAGCTTTACCGCAGTCAATCCAAGTACGACGAAGCCACATCGTTCTACACTGAGGCACTGGCAGTCTACGCTCGAATCGGTCTTGACGAACGTCGAGCAAATGTCTTGTGTCACTTGGGGGAGCTCTACTGCATTCGATCCAAATACACCGAAGCCACGTCATCCTACACCGAAGCGCAAGATATCTACGCCCGCATCGGCACGGTCGAAGGACAAGTGAATGCTCTGTACGGCGTGCGGGACCTCTTCCGCCATCAATCGGATGCGATTAACGCCAAATCAAACTACACCGAAGCAGAGAAACTCTCCGCCCGCATTGGTTATGTCGAGGGTCAAGCGAATGCCTTGCGTGGACTGGGTCACCTTCATGGCCTTCAAAAGGAGTACGACCAAGCCGCATTTTCCTATACTGAAGCCCAGGAACTCTACGCTCGGATCGGACGCGACGAACGTCGAGCGGACGTCTTGTGTAGTCTAGCAGAACTCTACCGCGATCAATTCAGGTACGACGCAGCCAGGGTGTTTTACACCGAAGCGCAAAATATCTACGCACGCCTCGACGAAGTCGACAAGCAAATGAATGCTTTGTGCGGCTTGCGAGACCTCCACCGCCATCAATCAAAAGCGATTGACACCACATCATCCTCTACCGAATCCAGAATAATCTCATCCAGCATCGATTACGACGAAGCTCATGCAAATGCATTGTGCATCTTGGGGGGGCTTTACAAGCGTCAGTCCAAGTCTGACGAGGCCACATCATCCTATACCGAAGCTCTCAAGATCTACGCCCACAGGGGCCATCTCGAGGGTCAAACGAAAGTTAATCCGGGAATGTTAATGTACCGGCAGACAACGTAGGGACGGGTCCCATCACGGTCTGCACTTTCGTCGTTCTGGAATGCACACGTCTCGTCACATATTAAAATTTGTCACGATCTGATATCTCGTAGCTAGAGTCACCCGTCTTTCGTCCGATTTCTTTCTTTTAGGGCAAATGATTCGGAATATTTTCTCAGTCTGGAACGATATATGTAGTCCAGTTCACCCTCCAGTAACCCAGGATCACCTTCTTTGCCATGCTACATACTCACTCAGGCTGCGGGTGAATCCGCTATTACATTTAATTCGACCATTATCGCTTTTTTACGGTGGATTTAATGGGCTCTTCAGGCTAAAGTACAATCTTCATTCACTAAAACGCAAGAATGTACACTGGCATCGACCACAGGGACCTTCGCCACCAAGTCGACCGAAATCGTCATGGACACGTCCGATCTGCGGCACTCGATATTCTTCGAATTCTAGAAGAATCCGATCTTACGGAGGCCGGAGTACACTTGGCGGGCTAGGCGGGCGGTGAGGGACGATTGGGACAAGATCTTGTTGGAGAGTCGAACAGGGTGGTCAACGCAGACCTTTCCTTACTCCTTAAAACCACCACTTCGACATCTCACCCTTCAAGCGTTCGACCTTCACTTCTTCTTCGCTCGGCTCATGGATTCAAGGATGTTTGGGCCGATAACGCAAATCAGGGTGCTTTGCCTGCGGAACTTCAGCAAGACGACCCGGCAGTACGAGTCCACGGAGTCGAGATCCTCGCGGAGCGAGTACATGCCGCGCTTAGTGGACACGGAGAACGAGCTAGCAGAGGAAACAGGGAGCGATGCCGCGCCTTGGGAGGGCAAGACGCTCTCGGGTGGTGGGATCGGAGACGACGATCCAGATGTGGCCGTCATCTCCACCCTCTTCGAAACCGCATCGTTCGACGACGACATCTCGTACTTCGACGACCCGCATTTCAGTGCCGCTACACTACCGCTTGCTCTCGGCGGTCGTTCGCGGCCGATACCCCTGACGGAAGCCGCCTTAGCGGAAATGCGCGCGAGCAGCAGAGACGTCGACCTCGCGTCCAGCCGGAATTCGAGCACGACGCGGAGCTCGCAGTCCACACCCCCACCACCCCCCGGATTCGAAACGGACGATTACTCGCAGAACGATGACGGGCAGGACAACGACATGGAAGAATCGTCCGCCGTTTCCGGTGCGTCCCCGCGGCGAAGGCGTCGACGCCGACGAGAGCCCAGCACGCATCGTCCTCCGCACAAGCCGGTCCCTTGTACGAGACCGAATCGAGCGACGACGACGACGACGGGTCCGGCGGCAATGGGGGAAGCTTATGGAACCCCCTGGGATTCAACTTTTTCAACGACCACTACACGACCGAGGGCAGCTCGGAGTTTTACGACTCGTTCGCCTCCATATCTTCGGACGGCTTGGAAGGCGCCACCCCGATCGAACCGCCCGACCGAACGTTTTTACAGCTCGTCGCGCAAAGCTGTCCGGACTTGGAGCTGTTGGTGCTTGAGGAGGCTTGGGATGTAGATCGGTTGACCGCTCCGGCCAGACCTACGATGGCAGTGGCAGCGGCGGCGAGGAGGGATGTGCTGGAGTTTGGGCCTGGCACGTTCTCTCGTGTGAGGCTGAGGGTCAACTCTCGGAGCATCGAGAACGTGGAGGAGAGGACGGAGATTCTGGCCAAAGGCATTAGGAGAGAGATGAAGCAGAAGTCGGTCGGGGCGAAGCGGCACATGTTGGACTGCGGATTCTTTCTAAGACCTCGCTAGTGATGTTAGCATTTTTTTATCGTTTGTTGATAGACCTGCATATGCTATTGTAGTTGAAAAGTACTTGGACAGGGGGTGGATGACTAAAGGTCCCCGTGACGGCGGTCTAACTCTGTGTCACGTGTCGGATGAACTCATCCCTCACCAGCTCGTAAGGCCGTTGCAAGCACGGCAAGGCCCGCTACGTTAGATAGTGGTTCAGAGTTTTCTAAGTCGATTAATCATTAGATTAAAGCTTCCAGCCGCTGATAAAGCCTTTGCTGGACGGCGAATGGTCAAGGTTTCTCTCTAAGTCGATTTAATCACCAGGCTGAATCATCCAGCCGTGATAAAGTCTCTGCAGGACGGCATCGCATTCGCCAGCTTTGCTGCCGAGACGCTCTTCCGTCCCGCTTTTCAAAGCGAAATCAATCACGATGTGTGGGTGGCGTCTCGTTTATTAAGTCTGTCTATAAAATTCTTGAATTGCTATCGACTACCTTCAGTTGGGGATCACCAATTAGATGACACCGCACGTACCGATCTCCAAGCTTACACTCAGAGAGATGACGAGACGAAAGCGAACCAACGGAGACTCGGTGAAAAAATTGTGGCGACTCCTCTTGTGTTATGATTCTGCACTGGAAAGGAGATCGATCCGAGTTGCCGAGGGTAGCATTATGGGGGGGAAGCAGAATGGTCTACAATGACGTACGCAGCTCTTGCCATCCAGTTAAAGAGAAAGGCACAGCGGGACATCACTCGAATGCAGCGATCGGCTCTCGAGCATGGAGTTTAGTGGGTCAGTGCCCGTGATCGACACCTTGCTCCTCCCTCCCGTCCACCCCATAAAACCCATCATCCATTCCACCTGGGTAACCGTGAAGCAAAGAACGAAGTGGTACTAAGGACATGTGTGTTATGAAGGTCGAGGAGGGTAAATGAGGAGTCGAAGAAGGGGAGAAAACATAGTGTTATATATTTGAATGAGGATGGCTATGCATAAGCAATGCGCAACCGGTAAACGGCGGTCCGAGACGGGGAAACCGGCCCGGTGATGTGATAAAAGCCACAGGGGGAATTCCGGACGTAGGCCGGTGCAAAAGAGGGACTTTCGCTGGCCGTGCGAGTTTGCGCGTGATCGACAGCTCGTCCCCCCCCCCCCCCAAAAAAAAACCCACTACTAACGTAGCGGGAATCACCTCCTCCCCTCCCATGTCCCTTGCACCATTGGATGCTATTAACGGAGTGATTCACCCCCTGACGGCGCTTAGAACGCCTGGCATAGGCGAGATGGGCTAATTCCGCGGTCATCGGCAACGCGTTGACGCGGAAAATAGAAGTGGCGTGAACGAGAAGCAATGACGCCACGACTTTTTCTCCTCCCTTCTTATACAGTACTTGGCGACCAACAAACACTCGGTCTCCCCCCTTTTCCCCCCTTCCTCCGTCTCTCCGTAGGGCTTCCATCATGTCGAAGCAACCTTCAACATCAGATACAACACCGGCGACAGCGACTACTCCGGCTGTCCCCACCTCAACGCAACCAGCGGCCACAACAACAAGTGCCGGTGATGCCCCAGCCGAAGCGTCATCATTGACGACAGCCACCCCTCCGCCGCTCTCCCAGTCTTCCAGCACTTCTTCAGCTCCCAGCGCCAGCAAGAAGCCTGCGACGGACAAACCGAGCCGGCGCACGTCCCTCGTCAAGACGTTTTTCAAGAAGCTGCGGGACAGCAGCCCCAAGCCGCGAAGGTCCGCAGGGTCGTCGAACAAGCAGCCAAACGACACTGCAGCGACTCCTGCCAATGAAGAAGTACCCCTTTCTGGCTCGGGAGCGATATTGGGGAACAAGGAGGCGGAGAAAAACGCGGTCAACCTGTCGGACTTGGTCGACCCGACGACCGCTGGAGACGCTACAACCCAACCTCCAAGCTCCGTCGTCGTAGATCAATCTCACCCGGGTCAGATCATCCCACATACCGAGAAAAAACACCCTGGCGAAGATCCGGGTCAACCTCGCCCCCTCAAGAACCCCTATTACGCTGGCGTGTTGAAGAGGTGGACGTGTTAGTAACGAAGGAGGCGGAGAAGATCATGCGAGCCATGTCCGACATGGTAGAGAACTCGGGTCATGTTGGTGATGGACTTGGGGGTGATATTCCATGTAAGTGATCGGGTGTCGTGAACCGCCATGGGGAAAATACGCTCATCGGGTTCGGCCGACAGTGAACGTTCGAGCTACGCTGTACCCTCATAGCGCATCGACGGCTGAGCTAGGCTTACCGAAGAAGAAGTGGTTTGAGAACTGGGCGACTGGAATGCTCGACAAGGTGCTTTATTATGGGTTGCCCTCGATCCGGCGGCTCGAGCTGAGCTGTATCTGTCCCCCGCGCTGGTGGGCCGGTCATCACAGCTTTTCGCGGCACATAGCATGGGTAGGTACTCTTTCCGCCCACAAATTCTCGGCACACGCGTATCAAGTCTAATGCTCACTTTCTTCATTCACCGCTACTAGGCGTTTACGTCATCACCGACCGTAAAACGAAAGCCATCATTTTTGAAACGATGCCTATTTTCACTCGGCTAGGCATGCACTTACTATTTGTCACGGTCAACGTGCGTGAGGTTCCCTGTTCATGTGTTGGACGGTCGCGCTGATGGTTATCCTCCTGGCCTCCGTTTTCAGCATGAGATTCTGGACATGAAAGCGGTCGAGGGTCTCTTTTCGGACGTTTCGTTCCGACGTGAGTCGTGTTTCCTCGGGGTAACCCCCTAGAGCTCACCCCTTCTTGCTACTCTTTTTTGCACACAGAGGGAAAAATTCATGACAATCTCGACCCAGCTCGTCATCCCCCCACATTGAAGCCTTTATTGAAGCGTACGACATCAAGCTGGAGGAACTGTTAGAACCTGATATTAAGAAGTATAAGGTTAGTCGAATCCCAGTTATCAGGCAGGCAAGCAAGTTTTTTCGGTGACTGAGCTTGTGCATGTGGGGCGGTCAAACAGACTTTCAACGATTTCTTCAAGCGCTCGCTCAAGCCCGGTGCTCGGGCCGTGCAAGATGCCAATGACCTTAGTATCATCACGTCTCCGGCGGATTCGAGGCTGACGGTATTCAAGAATGTTGGAGACGCGAAGAAGTTTTGGTATGCCCCAAGTCGGATTACTCGTTAGCGAGAAAAGCTAATGGGCCCGGTTTGTAGGATTAAGGGACAGGAGTTCACGCTCCCGAGCTTGCTCGACGACCCACACTTGGCTGAAACCTTTGGCAAGAACCCAAGCATAGCGATATTCCGACTCGCTCCTCAGGACTACCATCGTTACCATGCTCCGTTCAAGGCAAAGTTGGGCAAGATGTTCCATGTTCCAGGAACGTACTTCACGGTGGTATGTACCTCAAAAACTCGAGAGGATTCATAACCGACTCACGACGGAATGATATTTGCATGATGTTAGAACCCCCAAGCGGTCAACCACGACCTCGACGTCTTCACCGTGAACCGACGAGACGTCCAACTCCTCCACGCCGACGTCCGCAATCCTACTTCCACCACCACATCCCCTCAGCAAGCGCCCGAACCAGTTACTTTCGCGTTCGTCTCGGTCGGAGCTCTTCTCGTAGGTTCGATTGGGTGGAGTAAAAACCCAGGCGACAGCGTCATGAAAGGAGAGGATTTAGGATTCTTCCAGTACGGCGGTAGCACGGTCATTTTGGTCGCTCCAGAGGGAACCGTTGAGTGGGATGAAGACTTGGTTGCGAACTCAAGTGGGCTTTCCGGGGTGAAGGGAGTTGAGGATGGGAAGCCTCTGGAGACCTTGGTTAGGGTTGGGGAGAGGATTGGGAGGGTTGTTGGGTGACCCGCGGGGCGTTTGTTAGGCGAATGTGGGAGCGGCGGTATTAGTGGGTGCGCGGGGCGGAAGGAAGGGGATTGGTAGCAGGTTGGCGTGGCTTCGCGCCTGCAGGCCTTTTCGTTTAACTGGACTACAGACAGATGCAAACTGTTTAATATGGAGAGATGTCTTCAGGTA
>WSTX01002757.1:0-20467 GCA_019633405.1 Tulasnella sp. 408 | reverse complement strand
AGTTCCAGATTCCCTTGCTTACCTCTTGATCACCTCATTGGCTGCTCGTGTCCGTAGCATCGCGTTTATTCGGAATCTCCGCTTAACCGATCATCTAGAAGCTTTTTTTTCTCGTGTTAGAGGGAATTAGACGCTTTCCAGTGCGGTCTCAGTTCGAATGTGTGTCGTTCGTGGAAAAGAAATGCGAGGCAGTGTCAAGCGTGCGTTGGGCAGTCACAATCAAGCGCGGCGCGCTAATATGCAACGCGATAACAAACGCTGTAGACACCAAAGAGGAAGTATCAGTCCAAGAGAGAGGTTTTTCGTACTCATTCCACTTTCCTTTCCCAAGCTCTTGTCGCCTGTTCATCCTCGACCTGCAGGCGTTTACCCCCAACGCGAACTTATCTTCCTGCAGCATCCAACAGCATACCAACCTGTGATCGCGGTGTCTACTCTTCAATACCTCGGAAAATATTTCTCCGCCTATTACACCTGAAACATGAAATGAATGAAATCAGTGGACAGGCTTGATTGCCAGAGGTTTACTCCGTCTCTCAACAGTGTTCAGTCAATGGTTACCGCCTCGCCGAGACTCCTTCATTTCCCTGTACCCGCCGTCACGCTCCATGCCAAGCCTGGGGCCCCTCTCAAGGAAGGTCAAAGTCCTAGCCACCGTCGACGTCAACACATCGTAAATGACACTTAGAACGAGCGTTATAGTTACGATCTACGCAAGACATTGGTCGAAGAACAGGGCCGGCCCAACAGATGAGCCGTTATCCGGCGAGCACAGTGGTTATGCATTCGGGTGTTGTTTGTAAATGTTTTGTTCATAAAGTTCAGCCACACAAATCACATATGTGGACCCAATCTTCGTCATCACAGAGCGCTATACCTAGACACAGTTAACTTCCAACCGCCTGAACACCTTTTCTTGTTTTCAAGCCCGCTTAAAAGGTGTACGCCACGAGGTTTCTGTGCACGCAAGGAGAGGCGGCTGAAACCCATCAATGTACCTTTGCACCTGGTTGCTGTGTCATTTGGCAACGCGTTGGGGACTCAGAGGGCTGTTTCTCGAAACCAAAGTCCTCCTTGGCCTCACATTCCTTTCTTGAGTCGGGTTGGTGTTCACGAAGCATCGGTCTTTCCCCGATCCGACCGCCGATGACACTCCCCTGGACCCTGACTCTTAAGGGTATGTATAGCAATAGAGATGCCAGACACTCTGAGCGCGAGTAGGGTCACCGCGTCACGGACGGTTCCGACTAGAACGGTTCCCCCATCAGAACTAGCCACAAAAAACATCAACACCAAGGCCGTGTTCTCGTGTCTCATAATCCTTGAGCGATTTACTGTCTATGACTAATGTAGCGGCCCCGCAATTGACGGTCAGTTTCAAATAGGCTGCGTGCGCTCCCGACGCGGGGCCCGGAAGACAATCTTCGAAACTCTCATATTCCTCGGACAAGCGATACGCGCAAAAATCAACGGACGCCAGAGACAAAAGGATTTCGTTTTCATTCGATCACGGGTTTATAATGATGTCGTACGAGGTGCGTCTTCTTCCGATTGGGAGGAAGTTTCTCAATAGAACGCTGCGGTGTGAGATGCAGACCGTCTGGAAGTTTTGAACGGCTAGGTTTTATTCCGTTCGTGGCGGTGGTGCTCCTAGGACCTTCGCCGCCCGTATCTCGAATAAACTTATGTGGCTTCAATGACTGCGCCGTGCGGAGTGATCTCTCGGATGCATTATATTCCATGGGCCACAGGTAAACCGTCGTGAACGACATCAACCTGACGGGCATAGCTTGACATCGAACGGGGTGCACAGGCCTCTTTGAGTTACCACGGCACTGCGACAAGATTCCTCCCCAACCAAGACTTCCATATGAAGCATGAAATTCTGGATTTACTCATTAGAGACAAAAATGAGAACTTGGGGGCGGCTACCGCGTGGTGACTGATCACCTACAATGGGAGAGCGGATTTTTGCGGTGTGGAGAAGACTCAGGGATCAGCGGACGCGAAAGTCCGGCTAGCAAAATAAGCTCAGCCACCAGGGTTTTTCTTTATTTAATTGTTTCTTTTTTTTTTGTAATCCATTCCATCGGATTTAGACGATACGGCCATCCCTTCGGATGTGCAGTCATCGGGAGGATCGGAGGGGGGTTCTTTCATGGAGTGAACCACCTCACCGGAAAGAGGTCAAATATTCTGGAATGACGTCAATATTGTTTAGCCCCTGAAGGGCCCGACACAGTGGTACAAGCGGTTACTGTAATGGGATGAGAGGGAACCCCCTCCCAACCACCACCGAACAGCTAACCATGTCTCTCCGCCCCAGGCGTCACTGACTTCCACGTATGCCCCCAAAGGTTACCGCAGGTCTCCATAAGGGTCCCGCAGCGCATTCGTCTGGCATAAAAGGCCGGCACGAAAACTGCCAATCCCCCTCAACTCTCCGAGCACCTCTTCAACGGACTCCCAACCTCGGCTGCCCCCAAAGCCCGACCCCCCCCCCTTTTCATCACTGTCCGCTTAATAACACAATCTCTTATACTCTCATTTGATCTAACTTTCATCCCTCCTAATCCATCTGCACTCCCTCCTTTGTGCTTCGCCATACGACACACTCGACGCCTATAGTAGAGCATCAGCCATGTCGACCAAGCCCAACACGACCCACGTCAACCAACCCGTCCACGTTGTCCCCCAACGCAATGCCCCGACGTCAAATCCTCCCACTAGACAGGGCAACAACAGACAATTTCAACCGGGAAGTCGTGCCTATCCGGTCGCCGTAGTCCCATTGCCAACCAACGACAACGACACGCCACCTGGCGATCCTTCCAAAACGAACTGATGATTTATGCCCAAAGTAAGGGTTTTTTTTTGTCCCATCTTCATCAAAACTTCCTCACCCTTTTGTGATTGTTGTAGGACCGCTTTCTTTCTTATTTCGCCAACACCCAATGTCAGGGAACAGTGGCTCGTCGGCTTTCCTCTCCTCTAGAATCCCGGCACCGGTAGCCAGCCTTCCAATATTTTAATTCCGTCCATAATCCCTTCGTACCACTGTGCACGTGGAAGGTCATTTTCTTGACCTCCGAGGTCCCCACTCAGACGTTGCTTTCTTCACAACATTGCTCTCCCGGAGTAGTGCAGCTTTCTTTGTACTCGTAATCAAATTACGAAAATTATTTCGGAGCAATTGCGCTTTTATTCGGGTGGCTTCTCGTTCCCGTTCGGGGGAAGGAGGAGCACCAAACTTCCTACGTGAAGCAGTCGTTTGCTGCGAACTGCAAGCGGCAGCGCCACACCAGAGGTATATGCCTCAGAGGGTCCACGACTTTTGTGCCTTGAATCGCAGAAGGAGCTAGCTTTTCCCATGTAGCCGCTCACTAGTTCCTATGATACTGCAATCAGCCCAAGTTGAAGTGTGCAAACCCTTCCAAGCTGGAGCCGGAGTCCAAATCCAGCCCCAAAATAGATAAATGGACCTGAGACCGCCAAGGCGTCGTGGCGAAGATCGAGGCCGTGATTGTTTTGATCTGTAACAATTTGACGGACCTATAAGAGGTAAATGTCTCGCGAGGCCGGGCAAGCGAACATCTCGCGCGACGGCTTTGGCGGGGTTAACCAATCCTAGACCCATGCGAACCATGTATGACAAGAAAGCTCCGCTTCGCTCCGGCTTGGGACCCGGCGAGGATATTCTGAATATCCCAAAATACTGCCGGAGAATATCGCAGCTCGAGTTAGTGTAGCGACCCTAGGTGGGTTTGTCAGTTGTACGCGCGCTGCGAGGACTTACAACCTACAGGAGGACGGCAATACATTAGCCATATACTTGACCAAATAAACGTTTGATTTTAGTGAGAGAAGATCAATATCCAATGGCCAAACTAGTACGATTAAGTTAAGTTACGAAATTCGATTCTCATTCGCATCGCCGCATCGGTTCTAAGGCATAGACGTATAGCAAACAGCGAGTAATGGGTCGTGTTCTTCACAGCTGTGATATTTCTTAATAAAGAGGGCAGCTGGATCTAGCACTCGGAAAGAAGGTTTGGCCTTGCAGGCTTCTTAAGGCTAACCGTATGGCTCGGTGGCGCGGGGAGTTCCGGAGCCGCAGGTCGAGAATATAAGCCAATAATCGGACGGGTTGAGGACAAACATTTTGGACCATTTTCGGAACCGCGATTCGCGCTCATAGCAACCGCAGTGATCAGCCAATCAGCATGCGGGAGTGACCGAGCATCGCGTCACGGAGCGGTGCAACAGCCAATCACATAGCGCATGCCTTAGCAACGGTTGCTACAAAACCAACTGGATGTGGACTATATAAGGTAAATTACTGGGGGACTAAAGGATCGGACCTGAACAGTGTGGGCAGTCCTTCATGAATAACTGCGAGTGGGACCAAGTATGTGCAGCAAGAGGAAGTGAATATTCAGCGATGGGTTAACGGGGCCAGTCCCGTACCCCGGTCCTGAAGTGACAGTCCTGCTCCTCCCGCCCGAGCGCGGTGGGATCCGCCGCTGCCCAATCGAACGACCCGGTTGAAAGGGTCCCGAGGAACTCCAATCAGAGGCAGCAGAGATCTTACGTATATACAGCGAGTGTGAACACGGCAAGGGAGGCCGACAGCATCCCCAGCCGTCATTACAGGTCGTAATTGAGTCGAGTATTCGGGTCCGAGCCTATGCAAGACATCCGTCAAGAAACGTGGTGGGCCCGATTGATGACCCGTCATCGGCGAGCACAGCGGCAGAAGTGATAATGCGTTGAATATGGCAGCTTGTTTGTGAATGTGTATGTTCAGCCACAGGTGCGCCCGCACCCGATGTGTGCACAAGGTCCATCGCAAGCTATCGTTCCAATCGCCCGAATCGCCTCGAGGTCCTGTTTATTTTCTTTTTCAAATCCGTATAATGGGCGCGTACCAGGAGGTCACCGTGGGTTCAAGGAGCGGTGCAACGCGAATCAATCATTTACCATGTACCTAGTCGTAGTTGTTAGCTTAGCAACGCGTTTAGGAACGCACCGGGATCGCCAGAGAGAGTCCAAAAATGGGTGTTCGGACAAGCTCTCAGGGTTTTCCCTCAAGCAATAATATCTTGGCCTCACGTTCCCTTCTCGAGTCGGGGTGGGGTTCACGACCCGTCGGCCTTTCCTGAGATCCCGATTCCGACGACGGGGCGAGTCCATCCGCGTCCCTGACTAGGCCTGGACCTGGGATGGCGGAAAATTCCTCACGAGAGTAGGGACGCCGCGTAAGCGACCGTTCCGACTAGAAAGGCCACTGATCGGAATTAGTCACCGAAACATGCGGCACCAAGGCCGCGCTATAATGGCGTATAATGCGGTAAAGATTTACTGTCGATGATTGATGTAGCGGCTCCGCAGTGCACGATCGGTTCCAACTGAATTACGTGCGTTCCTGACGCGGGGCAAGGTGGCTATAGATATAAAGGACGTTCGAAGCCCACATCTTCCTCGGAGCATCGACAATGATAAATATGATCCTAGGAGAACCCCGTTCCCGCAAAAATTAGCAGAAGCGAGAGACAAAGTATTTCGTTTTCATTTGATCACAGGTGTATAATAATGTCGTACTAGGCACGTCTTCTTCCGATCGGAAGGGGTTTCTCAATAGAAAGCGGCGATGTGGTATGCAGAACGTAGAGCCTAGAAATAGTCAGGAAGACAGGATGTTTCCCATGGTGAAGGAAATTTTGAATAGATGGCTTTTTTACATTGGCTTCAATGGCTGTGCCGTGTGGGGTAATTACACTACAGGACCACTTCTCGGATGCGAAATACTAAACGTGCTTCAGATAGGCCGTCGTGGACGACATGGATCTGATGGGCTAAAGTGACATCGAACAGGGCGCACATGCTTCTTTGAGTTACTACGGTACTGGGACAAGATTCACCCCCCCCCCCCCCCAAAAAAAAAAAATTTCAGATTAAGCCCAAAAGGAAGTGCTGAATTTTGGGCTAGAGAACATAATGGGGAGCTAGGAGCGGCCACCGCGTGGTGACTCACCTACAATAGGCGAGCGGATTATTGCAACGTGAAACACATCTCGGGGATGACTCCCTGGCCGACGGAAAATTCCGGTCTTTTCTGCCAAAAAAGGCTAAACCACTGGATTTTTCTTGTAGGGAGACGTCCCTTTTATCGAATTTAGACGGTACGCCCGCCCTTTCCGATCTGCGGCTACCGTGAGAATCGGAGGGAGATCCTTGCATGGGGTGAATCACCTCACCAGAAGGAGGTCGGAATGACATTGTTTGGCCTGTGAAGGGCCTAATATGGTGATACAAAGCCGTGAAGTGGCATGAGAAGGAACACCCCCCCCCCCCCAAAAACCACCAAACAGCCATCCGTGTCTTTTTTCCCCAGGCATCACCAATCCCCACATATGCCCGCCAGAAGATTACGGCAGCTTGCTCTCCCAAAGGCGCGGGAGCGCATTCGTTGGCTATAAAGAGTGAGTGCGAAGATGAAGACGACCCAACCCTCCAAGACCTCCTCAACTGACTCTCAACCTCGGCAGTCCCAAAGCCCGACCCCCCCCCCCTTTCATCATTGTCCGCATAATATCACACTCACACTCTCTTACCCTCTCATTTGATCCAACTTCATCCTTCCTAATCCATCTGCACTTCCCCCTTTGTGCTTCCACATACGACACACTCGACGCCTATCGCAAAGCATCAGCCATGTCGACCAAGCCCAACACGACCCACGTCAACCATCCCGTTCAGGTTGTCCCCCAACGCAATGCCCCAATGAAAAATCCTCCATCCGGACAGACCAACAACGCACAGTTTCCACCAGGAGGTCGCGCCTATCCTGTCGCCATAGTCCCATTACCAAGCAACGACAACGCCACACCACCTGGCGATCCTTCCAAAAGGGAGTGAATGATTTATGCCCAAAGTAAGGTTGTTTGTCTCATCTTCATCTGAAACTCCCTCACCCTTTTGGGATTGTTGTAGGACCGCTTTCTTTCTACTTTTGTCGCCAACGCCCAATGTCTGGAAACAGTGGCCCGTCGGTTTTATTCTCCTCAAGAGTCCCGGCACCGGTAGCCAGCCTTCCGGTATTTATTCCGTCTAGCGTCCTTCATACCACTATGCAAGTGGAAGGTCATTCTCTCGACGTACGAGGGTCTGGCTCAGACGTTTCCCCCTTCAGAACATTGCACTCCCGGAGTAGTGCAACTGTCTTTGTTGTCGTAATTGAATTACGAAAATTATTTTGGACTAATTGCTCTTTTTGTGCGGGTGCCTTCTTGTTCCCGTTCGGGAACCAAACTTCCTTCCTGAAACAGTCATTTGCTGCAACCGCAAGCGGCAGCGCCACACCAAAGGTACTGTATATACCTCGCGCGGTCCACGACTTCTACGCCCTCAATCCCAGAGGGAGCTAGCTTCTTCCCATGTGGCCGCTCAATAGTTACTATGATATTCCCATTGGTCGGTGAAGTCCGCATTCCTTTCAAGTTGGAGCCGGGAGTCCAAAATGTAGCCCCTACATAGATAAATAAAACTTGATACCACCAAGAGTGTGATGGCGAAGATCGAGGCCCTGACTGTTCTGATCAGTAACGATTTGGCGGACATGTATGGAGTAATGTCCCGCGAGGCCGCGCAAGCGAATATCGCGGGACGGCTTTTGGCGGGGTTAACCAATTCTAGTAGCGGAAACTAAGTACCAGGGATACAACCTATGCGATCATTCCTTCTGACCAGTTCAATGCAATATGACTATCTGTGAGCTGCTTTCATACAGAAGCCGCAACTGCTTGAGAGGATCATGTTGGGGGCAGAGCTCAACCTGAAGCCCAGGGCGGCTCGTTGCCGGTAAAAGGTTACCGTAGATGCACCTTGTGACGCCTTAACACTGCTTCAAGTTGGAGGTAGAGACAATTCCATAGACTAGTTCCAGTCCTGGAAGGCTTAAGGTGAAGCTGAGTCTGATTCCATACTTCTTATCGAGCGCCGGGCCTTCGACCCAACGTTTCCCTTAAAATGAAGTTCGGTTTATTATGCCTGTCAAAGAAAAGACGTTCCTCAAAAGGGCCTGTCATGAATCCAATATGTTTAGTCATAGAATGATTATATGTACACCGGATTGTAGCCTATGTCCGATTGGCGATTCGCGGGGTAGGCGTTGCTCGCCATCGCTGCATGCCGCGGTGGGGTTGAGCATGACAAAGACAAACGCAACAAAATGACAATTGCCATATATTACGTCCACCAAGGTCCACCAGGATGGGTGAAGAGGGCCGTGCATTTTACTGTTCTGTTGAGAAGCCAGCACGTTTGCGTTAATTGCGCGGCAAGTCCGATAGACCGAACTGGTATTCTCGTACGATTAAACTGCGGACAAATCAAAACACGTTTTGTAGAAGGGTTTGCTAGGGAGAGAGTTCTAAATAGAAATCGTTCACTTAGGTATATACGTAAATCCCGCTCACCACAGCTCGGAGCTAAGGGGCTTACATCCGTGCTCTCGAATCTCTTCAAGGCAAGAGGTCTTCGGCAACCTGGAAAGGCAGTTGATTTATTAGTCTAAGCGATGGCTGTTCAGCAAAAAGCCCTACGATCGGGAGCCACTTGTCCTGGTGATAATAGCTGGCTTCTACAGAAACGACAAGACAACATAATGAGTGACCAACAGCAGTCAAGGCTTAGAGCGGACCACACATTCTCTCTAATTGAGTAATTGAGACATTATAAGCACTGCAAAATGTCCAGACCAAACTCAAAAATATTTTGGGGATATGTCGATCAACAGGAAACATTGGGGATTTGCCAGGCTGTGACCCCGTGCACACGAGGGAGAAGAATTGCGCACCACCTGCTCCCGCAAGTGGCCAATTTTCGACCGATCAATGGAATGTAGCAGGCTATAAAAGCTTTCTTATCAGCCTAGTTTCTGAGCATTACTCTCGACCTCCTTCAAGTCTCTCGACGAACTTCTCAATCTCTGCTGACAGGCTCGATCCACGTCGCCACTGTCTGCATAGTCGCACACTCTCTTATTCCTTCCTTTAATCCAATTTCCTTTCTTTGACATTCACCCCCACGCCGCTATCCGGTACCAACTTACAGCGGTGACCACCAGCATCCTTCTCGTATCCTCCATGTCCTCTATCAAGTCCAACGCATCCCACACCAATTGCCCAGTTCAATTGGTACCTCCGGCTAGTGTCCCAGCGGGAAGCTCAACCCAGCTCTTCGGAGCCTCGACAGCATCCGCTGGGCCAAGCGGCCCCGCTGGTAATGGCGGACAGAGCAGGCCCCAGCCCTCACCACCCACTCGCCGCGGTCCAGTGGCCCTTGTACCCCTGCCGGTCAAACCCGGCGGAGCTCGTCCCAGCGACTTCCCAAAAACGAACTGAACGTTGCGCACACTTGTTGTACATTAACGCCGCCAAGGCGAGAAGACCCTTGCCGACTCGTTCCCGTGGAAGGATGCTTCCAATACGTTAGTCCGTCGACTAGAGCCTCGGTATCGGTGGCCACCCTTTTAATTTTTTTGGTTCCGTCTACTATCACTTCTAAAGTCCGCGCAAGCGAAGTTCCATCCCCCTCCCCAAGCTCTGAGAGCCTCGCTCTGACATCGCTCGCTTAGCATTATCTTTCGTACATTGTACAGCTTCTTACACCTTCGTAGTTGAGTTACGCCCACCTATTTTAGATATATTTGTTCTTCTGTGCGCCGATAATCCCATCTCTCCCTGAGCCAGAGAAGCTCAGCACCGTCCATGGAACCAGTGTGAATTTGGGTCGGCTATAAGCGACGGGCCACCATGGTGGATCCGTGCAACGAGACACCTGTACTGGGTGCCTTGTTCGGGTGCGCGATTTTTCTTGTTGGCCTTGCCACAACTCGAGCGGGCGTTCATTCCCAACGGGCATTTTTCTGTCTTGTCATTGGTTCGTTCCAATGTCACCGAATAAACTCGTTCCCGTGCCTCGTGTTCTTCAAGCTGGAACATGGGGACAAGCCCCACGGAAAACCGAGCCATGCTACATGACGTAGACAGAGAGTCCTTCAAGTGGCTAGTTGCATTAAACGGTACTAACGCCGCATGAGTAAGACGGGTGATGTCTTGCGATACGCATGTTCCAGCGACAAGATGGCATGCTACGGTGTCATATACGTGCCGGGACCCCCGGACACCTCTGCAACCACCAACACCTCATAATGAAACAATTGCTGGCAGGACCGAGCCCCGAGTTTGCTTTGCTTCTTTCCATGCGCGGAATATCAACTCCAAAGCATCCCCAGGCGCGTTGTAGAGCATACGAACGCAAGCGCAAATCGGGTCAAATGTAAACAGCGAGAGAATATGACCAGATAGATTGTTACAAGCACTCTAAGAGAAAACTATTTTTTGGTCTTTTCATGGCACCTCGAATGAAACCATCCGAGGCACTTCGTCAGCTGCAGCCCTGCATAGGAAAGATCACCGGATAACGGTAACTAGGACTGCTCAACGAGAAGACACTTAAGACAAGCCATACTTAAGCACATCGATCCTTTTGAATAAATTCTTCGATGCTGGTAAAAACTCTTCGAATTGCGGATGCTCGCCGTGGCAGGACTTCAGCAAGTGGACGAACAGCGCCCAGGAGTGCTACATTCTCCTCGTTGGTCGGATCGCTCTCAACGACTACTTTGACCCATTCCATAAATTCTTGCAAAGAATTCAAAGAATTCTGCCAGGCTTGGCTAAAGATAAGGAGAATGAGGCCAGAAATCTCTACAGATTAATGTGATCTAGTGAAGTTACAACTTACTCGCTTCCTCTAGTTTCGCTCTCGAAACCACTAAAAATACTTGTCAACGCGTGGATGCAATTGTTTCGATTGCTCTTCTCTAGATGTATATCTCGAGGCGAGGCAAAGGGATGTCGGATTGTATTTTCAATACCACCGAGGAGTGTTCCGATTCCGCCGAAGCTTGCACCCGAGAAAAAGTGCCTCGGACCTTCTTCTATGTGAATGCGTGATACATGGCCGAGTAAAGCCACGTATAAGCTATAGGAGGGTCGATCAAACCACTCTGCTTTTCCCGAAGTTGCAATTGCGTCGGCGACTATGCAACCGAGAACCTCTTCATTACTAATGAAGCATAAAATGATATCAGACGGGTGTAAAGATAATTGATGAAAAGAGTCCTACGTTTCCTGGTATACTTGCATTAGGTTGCGGACTAACTCAATTCGCTTCCGGAAAGGCACCGGAGGTTGGCCAAATTGCTCCACAAAGGTAATGGCCCAAGAGACCAAAGCTAGACCTCGCAATGATAATTTTTCTTGAACGAGTAGCTCTCCTATCTTGAAAAATGCAACAGATATTCGAGAGGGATGAGGGTCTCTTTGTATCGCAGCCTCGATAAGCTTGGCACAGAGCGACAGCTCCGCAACGTCCCGACAGGCTGGACTCGCTGCCTTGTCATCCATCACGTAGAATGCCTGAATTAGTTTGAAAGTCTCATCAACCAACATGCTTGTTAGCAATGCTGAGCGATCGTTCTCGGCAAGCGTATCGGGAAAAAGGGGTCGATCTGAATTTGGCAGAAAGTCGGGAACTGATCCAACCGAGAGGATCAAATGAAGGAATGAGCTAGCGAAGGCACGCAGCTCAATGACTGTCATTGAGGTCCGATCATTGCGGTCAAATGCCGCGCGATACAAACTCGTAAGTCTGCTATGAAATTCTCCATCTGTTAGGAGCCACTGGAGGCCCTCCCTATCTTTAATAGCTAGGAGATTGACCGCCGCATAGGTGAGGGCAATTGGGTCCTGCGAAGTGCATATAAGTCGCCGTACCGCCACAGCGTCTAAAAGTGAAGGATCTTCAGCCGGTCGGCGGACGTGGGTTTCGACCCAGGCCATGATACTCTCTACTTGGTCTTTTCTTCTAATTTCAGTCCATGCAATCTCCTCTTCAAGGGAGTTCATAGGTGGTAATGTTTGATCGCCCGGTGTGCTCGGAGTCGAGTTGATGCTGATGCCACAACGCTCCAGGAAATTCTTCACTCTATGTCGAATAGAGAGAAACGAAATAACCGCGCTATAAGAGTAAAATACCCCCGCGAGAACGATGGAGATAACGCAGGACCATAACGCCTGGTGGAGCAACTGGGAAAGAGGGCCCGTAAATGGGGACCACCGATCCCATACCGACGAAATCGACATGAGGAAGACCATTGCCAGAGCAAGCCCAATTGGAACTGACACAATGTAGGACATCGGCCGATTCAATGTGTCCAGGTATAGAATGAAGGAAATGCAAAAGATGACCAGGCCCATTTGCAAAAGTCCAGGTAGCACCCCGCTTACAATTGCCTCTAGCTTCCATCGCTTCGCGCCAAGGTACCGCCGAAGTTGTTCCCGGCGTTGATGTGCTGGACCACCTCCGCTGCGTTTTCGATAGTGAACAAGCCACTGTTGCCCTAGGACGGCAAGGAAAGACGAAAGAATTGCAAACGTGAGACTAATGGAAAAGAGGATATTGACTCGGTATATCCCGGGGGACGGGGAGAACTTGACTGAGGGCAAATCAGAAGCGGAAGTTATAGTTCCACTTTGCGGTATTACCAGTTGAAGAAGCAGCGCATTGGAGTCGTCTGCCGGATTAGGGGTCATCTGCGGAAGTGTGAGAGCCAAAAATGCAGAATTGACTCCCGCAAATAGACCAGCCTAGAAAAACAGGAAACATGTTCTGTAAGAACTTCCAGATCATAGGTGACTGATAACCCAGGAGAGACTGACAAAGATTAAAATGCCATCAAGCTGTGCCTTGACGCTTTTCACCAGGTCGTCGTCCAGTTCTTCCGCAAGGCTGTCATAATACTGGTGAAACTTGCCTCCGTCCTCACCAAACTTGCCTGGTATTTCTGGAAAGGCGATTAGGGTTTCTTGAGGATGGGTAGTCATGGTAGTTGCATTAAATGGGGGCTGTGGTGTGAACTGTGGCTTCATAGGTGGTCACCTGACTACGAGCCACTCTTGTCCACTGGCGGCCGATTTTCACGGGCTCCTTCAACCGGCGGTGATTGGGCATCCGCCTCCACACTGCTCAAGTCCCAATGCACTCAACAACATTCGGGACCGGAAGAAAGGTCCTCAAACGAGGTCGATCGGTCAAGGCCTGTTCAGCACTGAATTGATTAGAGTCCAGCCGTCGTATGCAAAGTACGCCAGCTCAATCGGAGAAGCTCTAATCTTTACTTGTGGGACATGAAAAGAGTGAAAGTCTAGTTGTTTTACAACACTTAGATTTCACCTCCGACTTCGTGCATGTGGACCCAGAGGCCTCCCTGATATCGTCGAACATGAAACGTCAGAGACCCGCCGGATCAAGTCATTCCGAAGAGCGTTAGCTCATACCTTAATATACATGGTAAGGTGAGTCTTCGGATGAACTTTCTCAAACGGCTTCCGAGCCTTGTCGGACTTCTTCCACTCCTCGGGGGGCAAAGTACCAGGTGGATACGATTCAGGAGAGAACGTAATGTCGTCAAATGCCTGAAGTAGGCGGATAACGAAGAATGACGCTTCATTGAGAGCGAACTTTATGCAATGCGAGGGAAGGCATCCTTTTATTAATTGAGAGAAATGAGACGAGAAATGGGCAGTGCTCACCTGCTGGCCCAAGCAAGTTCTCGGTCCGCCATGGAACGGTAAGTATATGAACGGATTGGCCAGGTAGTACTTCTTATTCCTCTCGTCTAGCCACCGATCAGGATCGAATACCAGCGCGTCAGGTCCCCAGAGATCTTTTCGCCGGTGCAACCCGATCGTGCTCCACGTCACACTTGTTGGTCAAGGCAGAACAACGGGGTCAGCCGCCGAGATTATAAGTGGCAGGTGGTAATAAATGTCTCACTTGACGCCTTTGGGGATATAGTATCGCGTCCCGTCATCGGCCACCCAGACCGAGCTCTGGTTCGCCTGACGGAGGTTCGCCGGGACGGAAGGCATGAGTCGAAGGGTTTCTGAATACGCGAGTTATTCCCCCAAGATTTCGTAATTAGTAAGCAAATATAGCCAGGTAGCAGAACGAAAGGAAAGAAGTCCTCTCACCATTGATCACCGCTCGGAGGTACCTTAATTCCTTGACCTGATCGAAACTAGGCATTGGGTTGTTCGGGCCTACTGCTTCGAGAACTTCTTCACGCAGGCGTTTGAAGATTGACTTGTCTTGGGTTCCAAGAAAGTAGAAAATTGCTGTGATAAGATGGGCGGTCTAGAAGGAGTTGTGGTCCATGAGTTAGAGGTGGAATCCGGAATATAACCCCCGCGAGCAGTCGTACCGTATCACGCCCCGCTAGCAAAATGTTGAGGAGTTGATCTCGAATGGCCGTCCGATCTATTTATTCATTAGTATTCATTAAACAGTCTTTCTTCCGTCTCTGGAGAAAGACTCAACCCACCTTCTGTCGACCCCACCAGGTGCTCAAGCAGCGTACTTTTCTCCTCCTCGTCGATTTTCTCTTCCGCATTCTGCTTCTTCTTCCGGAGGGCTTCGTCGATAATTGGATCCAAGTACCCACGAATGATCGTCATATGCGACCTAGTCTTATCTCCCATGAACTCGAATAATCTCCAATGACCCCCTGCGTAGAGGCGATACCCAACAGCAACAAGCGCCGCATTGAATGCTTTTACAAAGGCATTCTCGTTGTCCAGAATATCTTCGGCTGCAGCACGAGGACGTGGGAGAGGAGATGACAAGGAGTCGACAGAACGGCCGAAGAGGAATTCCGTGGCCGAGTCCATGGTGAGGCGACCAGCGATGTCCTATGGGGTTACCCGTCAGCATATCTTGGCTAGAACGGAGACACCAATCGATAGTCGCACCTGAAAATCAATAGCTTCTCCGGAGGAACATCGTCTCCTGATCAAGTCAATAGCGTGGTCGGAGTGCCTCTTGAAAATTTCGAAGTCCGTGATCCGTTCGCGCGAGAAGTAAGGTCGTGTCATGTTTCGATGGAACTTCCACATGTCACCGTCCGAGTTGAAAACACCTGAACCTAGAAGGGGCTAATTAAGCGCATGTATAAGACTAGCACAGGGACGTGGCATACCTAGTAGACTGCCGGTAGGGTCATGGAACTTCTCGCCTAGTCCAAATGGCCCGATCCATCAACAATCAAGACCTCGACAGAAGGTCTCCATGACGAAGTCACCTTTTTCCCAGATATGAAAGTCTGACGTCATGATGCGTTTAATGTCGTTTGGGTTAAAGGTGACAATCTGTCGATGTGGGCTCGTGTTAGTGCGACCGGTAATCACTTTGCCGAGTTCCCATACGACTCTCACCAAATCTTCTCCCAAGTAACGCAAGCAATACAGATATCCGTGTTTCTCTGCATTATCGTTGAGAAATTGCACAGCATACTCCTCTTCAAAACTTCGCAGCATTTCTTGCATTACGTCCACATTCCCGGGAAGTTTGCCTTTGACAACCGGCACGCGTGATGTGGCGTTCAGCTTCCACATTTCGAAGCGTTCTCGAAGATACTGGGCGATTGAAGTGGTGAGAAAGATGGATACTGTGCCCGCGACAGAGGAGAAAACCAGGCCATGCGGTGTGAGGAGCCATTCTGGGATGTGGATGAGCGACGCGGTTGAAGGGAGCGGTGTTGGAAGCCATGGCGAATATTTTTGGAGCCGATTGAGGAGCAAGATGAAGGCTGGAGGGGCGAGGAATCGTGGTATAATGTTGCAGACTGCTAGTGATGCTCCGGGGCTCAGGAAGGTGTCCATATCCCGAGGGAATTTCCGTGGTCGTACACGTTCGGCTGGTTGCTGGTGGTGGTGGCGTCGGTCGGCGAAGTGAGCGACGCTTGGGAAAACTGAGAATGGAGAAGAAGTGTCGAATAAATAGCGCGAGACCTCGGATAATTTGGCGTCGTGGGGATGATGGGAGTTGGTCGGTTCGTGGCGTGCGGGACCGTGGACTCGGATTGTTCGCCACCCTCGAGAACAAATAAGGGTCCAGTCGTCGGCGGCGAGACCCTTCGCGACTAACACGATCACAGATGACAATATCGAAAGGCTGGTGACTGTTTGTGCTGTTGAATGATGCCTCCCACTCCACACCAAGCATAGTGGGAGGGGTGCGGCAGAGCGAGTGACAACGATGACGTGCGTCACGTGTGTCGGCCTTGCCGAAGACAAACAAGTTCATTGGTTCAACCACCCTTGCGCTTCGCCACACCGCGAACCAACCACCAGAAATGCCTTGGAGACCCCCGAGCGACGATGCAGTCACTAAGGCGTTCTCAATTATCATGGCGAGTATGAGTGAGGAAAACGGAAGAGCGTTTGTATCAGGGTACGCGCCTGAACAAGCACAAGCGAGACGCAACTCTTTCAAGCTGATCATCCTTTTCCTTGAAGTGACAACAACGCCTACGAGCTCCTGTCGAGTCCCGAGTTAGCTCGCAATGTGCATGCAGTCTGGTTGGCAAAGTCTTGCATGGTCCGGAAGATGGACTTGTACGTTGCTCGCATGCAACACCACAGGAACCTCGCTTTGCCGGTCCATCGACTTCCTCTGGATATTCTTACTCTAATCTTTGAAGAGTTTCCCGTATGGTCGCCCTCCAAGGATACTACCTCTATAATCGACCTACTTAAAGTCGATCATGGTTGGCGCACTGCTATACTCAACCTACCAGAACTGTGGACGGCGTTCCCGCTCGACTTACCTCCCAAATTAGCCCCACTCGTTCTAGCACGCTCCAAAAATCTTCCCTTAACCCTTACGCACCCTTCCATGCCCGCTAGAAAGTACTTGGAGGACGGGGAAGCCCAAGAACACTCTCAGGACATCGATGAGATCGAAACGATGGAGCTTGTACCGAGTCCGCTGGGCGCTGCACTCGGGGGGTCGCATAGGTGGAGGAAGATTGATTTGACCCTGTCGTGCGGACTGTATGAAAGCGCCGAGGAGCTATTGGAAGCACCTACTCCAGCTCTGGAGGTCCTACGAGTTTTGGTCAAGTACCCAGCTTCCTCAAGCACGATGGGACCATTTACCTTGGCACCAGGGCCTCCGTTGAAAGAGCTCGCACTTCACCGCGTCATCACCTCGTGGCACTCACCAAGACTTGTCGGTCTCATTAAATTGGATCTCGGTGACACCAAAAGCGGACCATCTACCAACCAACTTCTCCGCATTCTATCCAACTCCCCGCAGCTCGAGCATCTAACCCTTACGGACTTGCAGCCCCCCGCCTACGGAGCATCGTCTTGGTCATCAGGCCCGGTACTCCTCGAGCATCTTAAGACTCTGCACGTAACGGGAAGCGCAAACAAGTACATATCAGCTTTGCTTGAGTCGGCTCAATTTTCGCGCTGCACGTCGGTCCAGCTATGGGATGGATATGTCATTAACGCGATTTCGGATGAGGACGCGAGAATATGGAGCATGGGAAATGAGCAAACAGCAGCGGTTTTGGGGCTGAACATGGTCGGGACAGAACGCCGCAGACTGAACATCCTGATCGAATGGCGCGGTATTCGCTTCAAAAACCAAGACTCGCAAATACAAGAGCATTTCGACTTGGACATATGCCGCAAAAACCTTCACCTGCTACTTCCTTTGATCGAAGAGTTTCTCACCACGTGGGACCCGGTACCGGATGTCAAGCTGAAAGTCATGAAAGATGCTCCGCTCCTCTCTCTGTCGGCGTGGAGCCCCCTCCTGCGCTCGCTTCATGTTAGAGGGTCAAAGCACTGCAGAAAAGCTCTCGTGGAGCTGGCGAAGCAATCATCGCCCCTGGGCTTAGGGAACGTCTCGTGGATCTGTCCGGAGTTATCGGAGCTCACCTTGCAATATGACATAGATGACCAGGAGGACTACAACCGCGACATCCAGCCGCTCTACTTCCTCTTGAACCAAAGATGGTCTAACACAGGATCCAACGGGCTATCCGCACCCCAACTTTCCTCTTTCACCTGGAGAGGCAATCGTGACGCGTTTCCGACCTTGTGGAGGTTGAAAGCCGAGTTGAAAGAGATTCTGCCATCGTTCAGGATGCTGGGTTCTGAGTTGTAAATGGGTCCACTTCTTTAATCTTAATATATGCCGAATGATTGTACTCCTCCGGTTCCTTCAGTTCCCGCCAGGAGTCAAGGCGGTAGTGGGGTAGCCGGTAGCTCCAACACCGTGCCTCTTTCACGAACTTTAAGCGAAGACTACTTTAGCGTTGCATATCGTGTTTTCAGATCAGATTGGGCTCCCATTTACTACAACAAGCCACCATCCTCCAAGCCGTCATTAAAGCGAACAAGCACCTGATCCCGAAACTCTCCAGGTGGCCAAACGCATGCCTACTGGTCACCCGATATCTTCGTTCTCGGCGGCCATAACGCCCTGCTGCTGTGGGGTTTGCGACGTCTCGTTCCGTCTGTCGCGTTCCCGAGATGGAGAGATCTATAATAACTGTCTAGCTGGGCCGCTCCAGAAAGCCCGCGCGACGCTTGTAACAGCCGCGTGACTGCTGGGGCCACAACACCTTTCGCACGTTCAACACCTATTTCTCTAGACCTCTCTTCTTTCTTGTTTCTCTGCTTCTGCCTGCAGGTATTCCACTCCGTCACGCTTGCTTGGAGGGAAAACATCGGACAGTTCTCCTCCAGGCCAATCACGTCCACCTCCTGATCTCACGTCAAGATCGTCGAAGTCCACCATCGTGACAGGTGGTAAACCGAATAGTCAATCACACCCACCGAAGTAAAAATGGAATTGATAGGTGAGCTTGGGACAACCGGTCTAAGGTCGTTCCGCGCGTTCCACCTCCTAGTGGTGCGTGCAGACAGTCACGCTAAAATCAATGACCAGCTGTAACTCAGCGTCGAGCTTCTTTGACGGGGAGTCTGCTCCTATAGAATCGGAGACTGGTGCTTCCGACGCTATGATAGGTCTTGACCAGTGCCAAGTATGAGGCGTGTCAAAGGGCGTGTCAGCAAAGGAAGACAAATATGTTGATTTTTCCAACCACCCTTCGCCTCACAGCACAGCATAGCACAGCACAGCGAACGATCCCACGAGAAACAGGCGACGATCACACTACCCCTCCCACTTAACTTTCAGAGTGATACGAAGTAGTTAGCTCACAACGAAGCAAATGCCTTTGAAACCGCCCAGCGAGGATGCCGTCGCAAAAGCGTTCTCAATTCTCATGGCAAGCCTCAGTGAAGAAAACGGAAAAAAGTTCATCTTAGGGTAAGCACCTGAACAAGCACTTGTGCAGCTATGCCATCTAATCACCTTTTCGTCAAAGTGATAATAACGCCTACGAATTTCTACCGGTCCCAGAC
The DNA here is from genome assembly GCA_019633405.1 of Tulasnella sp. 408. NCBI lineage: Eukaryota > Fungi > Basidiomycota > Agaricomycetes > Cantharellales > Tulasnellaceae > Tulasnella > Tulasnella sp. 408. Next base: position 1,115 of record WSTX01002757.1, on the reverse strand, counting down.
TTAGCGCTCAATGTGGATGCAGTCCGACTGGCGAAGTCGTGCTTGGTCCAGAAGATGGACCTATGCGCTGCTCGTATGCAAAATCTGAGGAACCTCGCCTCCCCGATCCATCAACTTCCACTGGACATACTGGCTATCATCCTCAAGGGGTTCCCTGTGTGGTCACCCTCCAAGGAGACGACCTCTTTACTCGACCTGCTTGAGGTTGGCCGCGCATGGCGAGATGCTATACTCAACCTACCGCAGCTATGGACGGCCTTTCCGCTCGAAATACCTCCCAAACTCGCCCCACTCGTTCTGGAACGCTCCAAAAATCTCCCCTTGACCATCACGTGTCTTCCAACGCACGTCAGGAAGTACTTGGACTTAGAGGACAACGGAGAACTCCAAGAACGGTCCCAGGCCATCAATGAAATCGAAGAGATGCAACTTTTACCAGGGCCGTTGGAAGTTGTGTTGCGCGAAGCAGATAGGTGGAGGACGATTGATTTCACTCTGTCGTGCGGACTTTATGAAACCGTCGAAAGATTACTGGAAGCGCCCACGCCGGCCTTAGAAGTCCTACGAGTTGCTGTCAAATACCCGGCTTTCGCGAGGACCATGGGACCATTTGCATTGTCGCCAGGGTCCCAATTGAAAGAGCTCACACTTTACCGTGTTTGCACCTCATGGAGCTCGCCGAGATTCGCTGGTCTCATCACGTTGAATCTTGGTGGGACTAATAACGGACCATCAATCAAACAACTCCTCCGCATTCTATCTAGCTCCCCGCGGCTCGAACATCTATCCCTTGAATCACTGCGCCCTCCCGAATACGGAGCATCTTCCTCATCGCCTTGGTCTTCGGGGTCAATACTCCTCGATTGCCTCCAGACAATCAAGGTCATTAGAAGTGGGACCAAGTACACATCAGCTTTGCTTTCATCGACACAGTTTCCGCGGTCCAAATGGGTCCATGTGTGGGATGGATTTCCCGGCGGTCGGACGTCGGATTTGGATGCAAAAATATGGAGCATAGGCAATGAGCAAACAGCAGCGGTTTTGGGCCTGAACATGGCCACCTCAGAGCGCCGCAGACTGATCGTCGTGCTGGAAGTAAACGGTATAAACTTCAA
>WSTX01002756.1:0-20499 GCA_019633405.1 Tulasnella sp. 408 | reverse complement strand
GTGCGACCTGAACATTGGGGTTGACAAAAAGATTTAGACGGATGGTTCAGCTAATCGGGTCAGAAAAGGACATCGCTGTCCCTATCAGCGCACGTGCGCGCGTGTGCACTGTCACTCTCGCCAGGCTGCACGGCGCACGGCAACGCCCGTTTGCTTCCCCACACCACCAGATACCGGGCAGGTATTTCATCCTTAACATTGACGAGCTATGAACCCAGACGACGGTGGCGATGCACTTGTAAGTGTTCTGAATTGGTCATACAAAGAACCGGATTCCTCAATCCGATCGTGATCTGTCTTCGTAGCAATCAACTCTTAACGACCTTGCTCACCTATTCATCGATCCCTCTCGACTTACCATTCTAAATGATTCCCAAGTTGGGTTTGGAGGCTACGGGGAGGTGTGGTTAGCAAAGCTGGATGGCACGTCCAGAGTTGCTGTCAAGCAACTACGAATTATGCAGCCGAGCGGGATAAGGTCTCGTGTGGCAACGGTTAGTTCCTCGGCCTCTGATTGCGTCATAATCGCCACTCAAAAGTCGTCCAGCGTCTTGCAAGAGAACTCAAAATATGGTCGAAAGTAAATCACCCGAATGTCCTCAACCTCGTCGGCTACTACCTCAGTCAAAATTATGACTGTGCTCAACTTGTATCTCCATATTTGGAAAATGGAAACGTCATAGAGTATATAAAAGAGAAGAGACCAACCGTCCAAGCTCGACTAGGCTTCGTGAGTCGATCCAAAGAAGTTGATCCTTGTCATCCCGACCTCTTAGTCGGCACGTCTCAGATACAGGGCATAACCTTGGGCATAGCGTACTTACACGGCTGCGATCCACCAATCTGCCACGGGGACCTAAAGCCGGTATCTATCTTTGATTACGCTTCTCGAGGGAAATTCCAGCTGAATAATCTGTAGGCTAATGTGCTCGTCAACGAGGTGCTCGAAGCGGTCTTGTGCGACTTTGGTCTGGCCAAGTTCGTCGACGACTCCGGGATCTCGTCTGGTCTTACCACGTCACGAACAATCAAAGGGTCCCTTCGCTATATGAGCCCGGAGCTTTCCGACGATGAGGCGAAACATAGCCTGGAGAGTGATATCTGGGCCTGGGCATGTACCACATTTGAGGTTCGGAATTAGCATGATCTGCCTTTAGTCCTCCATTAATAGGCGAGCCTTTCGACTACAGATTCTCACAGACGTTATTCCATATGCAACTCGCCGGAATGATCGCGGCATTATGGGGGCTGTATTTCAGGGCGAGTCGCCTGGATCGATGGACCTTCTTAGTGACTTGGCCCAGAGGTTCGATACCCCCTCCCGTTCCATCTTTGCTGCCCTTCAAATCCTCATCCCCGAGTGCTGGAGTGGAAATCCTGAGGACAGGCCATCTTCTTCAAGAATTCTCGACTGTCTTGCCTCTGCTGATCTTGGAAACCGTGATCAACCCCCCGCACAAGCGCCCGAAGGCATATCTCAGGCTGTCGAGGATATCGGTCGTTGCTTCTCGGAAGATTGTGAGCGCGGTCTTGGTACCGTCTTGAACCACCCTACCCTGGAGAACGAGCAACGCATGAACAATACCAACGGCCGCACTAACTTTGGGGACCATAAGCGCCGTGATCATCACCCCCTTGATGGTGTGGATCACACTGCAGGCAGTGGTCGACGTAGAAGTGTTGTCTCCCCCGACGGTGCTGCCTCCCCTCCGCCTCCCGGTAACCCTGTCAACCTTCGCACTATCAACATCAGTATTCCCTCCGGCATGGTCGGTTGCATTATTGGCAAGTCTGGAAGCAATATTACCGAGACTCGTCGTCTCTCTGGATGCAAGATCAGCATCGCCAAGGTCACTCATCATGAGACCGGCGAGCGGATGATCACCATCGTCGGAACCCCAGAAGCCAACGAGAAGGCCCTGTTTATGCTTTACAATCAGATGGAGAAGGAGAGGGAGAGGAGGGTTGGAAGAGGTGAGACTGAGAAGCAATAGGCTCTTTCATCGTCTCACCGATCTCATGCCCCATTCAAACATTCCCCTTTGCAAGGTCTTAACTGACCTCGCTCCGGTCTTCATCCTGATCTTGACCCATTGTTTGCTCAAGCTACTCTTCCTTGTCCCCACTTGCTCCCTCATTTACTTCTGATAGTCGAATTAGGAGCAGTGTTCTCAACGTCATCCCCATTCTCAACGAATTTCATGTCGAGTTAGCACGCCAAAACTATCCTCCGTCTCGACCTTGCCGCTCAAGTGGAAAACTGCGTGTATGAGAGTTGGAGAGGCTGCCTAATTGCATCCGCGAAAGAGCGCGACAATGTGGTCGAACGTTGTGTGCCACGACTCTGACAACCCGCAAGATTAGGGGCATGGACAATTTACGGTAGGAACAAAAGCGAGTCTTCCAGTCAGGATAATGTACAGAAGTCCTGACTGAGAGCTATGACTGGGATAGTAATTCGCTAACATAAACCACGTGAAGGCGCTGTGCACTGTCCCGCTGCCCTTTAGGACACCGGCTGAAAGGTGGGGGCACCTAGTCCCTCCGGGAAGAAAGGGAGACATTCGAGCGTTGATAAGTACGCAAGTTTTTGGAATCAAAGCATACTATTCTGTATTCATAACGCCTGAGCAGACCGCCGAGGACGTCAAGTCGCATAGGTACAAGGCGCCGGATACCCCGCCTGCACCAGTGGCTCCCAGCGGACGAGGAGGAAAAAAACGACGGGAAACAGTGTGAGAGAAATATCACGGCTAATAAAATAGCTACAAGTCCAGGTCCTCCAGGCTAAGACCAAAGGTAACGGAGCGTCGAACCAGAATTCAAGTTGGGAATCGTCCCTGATAACGGTGTTATTGCTGTTTGCAAAAGTTTGGTCAGTCTTGCGGAGAGCCCCTAAACAGGAGCCGTCACCATTTGACCAATTACACCCTCATTTCTTCGCCGATTTCTATCATTCCTTCTGCCATGCACGACTAAGGTGTATTCGGAGTGCCCCAAAGGACTTTCAATCCAGGTCTAGGCATCATCATAGACTTAGACCGGATTCCCCCTCGAGCTTGGGCTGGGGCATGAACTTCATGAATCCCCCCTCTTACAATGAGTTTGGTTAATTGAATGTGAGATATACTTGGCTTGGGTCGCTGGGCAATGATTGGGGACTTAGTAAGCAAAAAGAGACGTCAAGTGCGGGCAGGGAATCTTGGTGAGGACAGCCGATAACAGTTCAAATAGAAATGTCTCTTTACAATCACCCTAGCGCCAAGTTTCGCCTCTGAATAACGTGTAAATACCGAATAATAGTCAATAGCACTGTAGGAAGGCATAAGCGAGGAAATAGAACCTGAAAGACCTCAGGGTGCTTAGTATCGGCAAACTCCCGTGCATTACATCCTATGTCCACTCTGTTGCACATCGACCACATACATCCTGCACTCGGGGCAATCAAGAATTGTTAGTCTATCCTATATTCGAAGACACGAGGCGAATTGACGGACTCCTTGTGGAGAATTTGGCCGAATGCCTTTCGGGTAGATTTTTTCGTCGAAAATCGAACTGACCAAATATATGCAAACAGCAATAACGGAGCGTTTGATTTGGAACCTCCACCGCCTCTGATCTCCGTTTTCCCAAAAACCGCTTCGGTCTTCTGTTCAATACAAGGCGAGCAGGAATTGGCGACCCCTAAAAACCCGACACATTTGATCGGGCATGAAACATCGACCAGATAATGCATCGGATCCCGCGCTGTATGTTTGCAACGGGATCCGAGAACTTGAGCGAAAATTTTGGTTGGACAGCACCGCCCAGCGTGGTCTCGAGAATGATTCTGGATGACTCTAAATAAGGTAATATCAGAGTTCATGGGCTCCACTCTCACTTTCTCTCTCCATGTAATCTGTCGCATCCATATTAGGGTCACACCGAACCCTTATGACGCGGTGAGTTCACTTGTTTATTCAGGTCAGCGGAGCAAAGGAATGGCTCACATGGAGTGCGTCTTCATAATGCAGAGCCTCCTTTTCAACGTGAAGGACGAATTTGGGGCATATATACAGATGTCCATGTGGGACGGGGAACGGCGAAGACACAATGCGGCAGCGTTAGAGACCATTCTTCAACCAAACCCAGCAATCCTATGACCCTAAAGAAGGCAACCACAACTAAGAGCAGCCAAATTTGGGGTGCTGGGTGAGGGCAAGCGCCTAGTACCCGGGGATCCCCCGTCTCAAGAAAAAAGACCCTCTGGTCAGGGCGTCCAAGATGGGACTTCTTATATCCTTCGCCACCCTACGTCAAAGCCCGCACGTTGCCAAGTAATCAGGGGGTGGTGGTAGCATCGCCTTATCCTCCAGGTTTTCACAAGAAGACTTCAGCCCGTATCAGCGTCTGCCTTTCATCCCAACCGCCTATTCCTGTATTATCCTTACACCCCGTCCCTTCTTCGCCACTCTTAGTACCAATTCTCTGAAAACACACGCCTCGGGTGCCATCAGACGAAGTCCTTGTGGTCGGCTTACCAGAGCCGACGGCCCCACCCTCCTCACCCAACGACCTTGCCTCTGATGACGCCTCCATAAGCGGCCTTCGGATATTTCGCAAAGCATACATATTCGCCTACTGGCTCTTCCTTTGGCTATGGATGTGCGTAATTGTGAATTACTTTCCTCTGCTTCTAATCCTGGGGGGTCGTCCCAAGCCAGGGTTGCTGATCGCGCCGGGGCTCGCAGTCACAATATTACCAGCCAAACCCGCGCCTCCGAGGTGGAGACTCAACGACTTGAATTTTCATCTACAGAAGGCTCGAAGATATGGTCAGTCAGGCTATCAAACCTGGAGAAGTCGTTGACGCCCTTCCGAGGTTATGGTCTCCTTGAAGCTTCGAAGACATATTATTCAACGAAACGCGAGAAGCCTAAGGTCGGATCCCCGTGCAGAACATACGCATGAAAGGCGCAAATTTTCATCAATTCTATTTACATGTACTAGCTACAAAACTTATCGAAGCACGATAGTAGCTTCTCTGGGTTCGGGTAGATTCCACCAAGGCAGGACGAGCGAAGCTTAAGGAAAGGCCTGGTCCAGTCTACACTTCCTAGGGTGTGCAGTTGGTATGGTGAGAAAGGAAGTATATTAGGGGAGCTGTTCCGGACGCTTGTAATGGATTCGCTCGCGTCTCCATCGCCTGCAATGTACTTTTCCAGAATTTGAGGGGCAAGGTGGTCGAGACCACTCTAAGGTGGTATGCTGACGTAATTAAGCAGCCCACCCTACTACTTTATGGCCTCTCACTACCTATTATGAGTGTAGAATAATATGCTCATCAAAAGCGTAAATATTGACAATACATCGTATATCTATTTAGTTTGTGGTGTGTAGATTTGATCGCTCAGGGCCAGATCAGGATTGTGACAGACTTCCGGGAGTGGACTTCCCCCATGCGGTAGGCTGCCCTTTCGCGGTCAGCCAACACGAGTACCTTCACTCACCCACACCTTTGCCCTCACGTCCAAACTACCCTCATGCAAACCTACTTCACGGAGCGCAACTCCGCTACTTTCAAAGCAGCTCGTATCCAACGGTCCTCTCCTGCAGCACCGGGAGCAGCGACAACCGCCGAACACACTTGTTTTACAGCCTCAGAGCCTACTGTTACAGTTTCTTCCACTTCATTAGTAATTTCAAACGAGCCTTAACCAACCTCATACGGTCCTCCGGCATTATTGCAATTTAACCCAGGGAACACCTCCTCAGCACTCGAACAAGTTAGCGCAACAGAACAACGAAGACATGTCTCGCGAGGATTCGGACTCTGGCGCAAGCATCCGCATGCGCGAAAGACCGTTCGGTAGCCTCGCTCGGCCTTTGAGACGTCCCACCAGCATTTCCCACAGCGGCGCAAGGTTTGTGCATTGTCCTGGTGCGGCTGCCCGACCAAGTGATTGACACAAAGAAATTCCTTGGTTCGGCAGTGCCCCAGCTCTCGCCTCGTTGCTCTCAACTCAGCGGAAGGATCAGGCCGCTCGCGATGCAGCCAAGGCTCGTTCGTCAATGGATGCTGCATCCAGCGATGTTGGCTCCAGAAGCGAGGCCGAGGGTAATATGCTCGCCCCACGCCGAAAGCCCAAGCGCCAGAACAGCTTCAGCAAGATGGTTGGAAATCTCGGCAACGCCGTTCGACGCCGCAAGAGTAGTAACGGCAGCGTTGAAGCACCCGCCGCTGTCGTTCCAGCACCAGCTTCCGAGGAACTCTCCCTGCTTTTGCCCCCGGCCGTCCTACGCCGCAAGAGTAGTGACTGCAGCGTTGAAGCAGCCGCCGCTGCAACCGCCGCTCTCGCTCCAGCACCAGCTGCCGAGGAACTCTCCCTGCTTTTGCCCCCCGCCCAGACATCCACTCCAACCAGCAACGCAGCCAAGGCTCGTTCGTCAATGGGTGCTGCATCCAGCGATGTTGGCTCCAGAAGCGAGGCCGAGGGTAATATGCTCGCCCCACGCCGAAAGCCCAAGCGCCAGAACAGCTTCAGCAAGATGGTTGGAAATCTCGGCAACGTCGTTCGACGCCGCAAGAGTAGTAACGGCAGCGTTGAAGCACCCGCCGCTGTCGTTCCAGCACCAGCTTCCGAGGAACTCTCCCTGCTTTTGCCCCCGGCCGTCCTACGCCGCAAGAGTAGTGACGGCAGCGTTGAAGCAGCCGCCGCTGCAACCGCCGCTCTCGCTCCAGCACCAGCTGCCGAGGAACTCTCCCTGCTTTTGCCCCCCGCCCAGACATCCACTCCAACCAGCAACGCAGCCAAGGCTCGTTCGTCAATGGGTGCTGCATCCAGCGATGTTGGCTCCAGAAGCGAGGCCGAGGGTAACCCGCTCGCCCCACGCCGAAAGCCCAAGCGCCAGAACAGCTTCAGCAAGATGGTTGGAAGTCTCGACAACGCCGTTCGACGCCGCAAGTCCAGTACCAGCAGCGTCCAGGCAGCTGCCAAACCCCAAATAGCGTTCGTCACAGATGATGGGTCGCTCGTCGATAACTCTGCTTCGTCCGTTGTCGAACGCACTGGTCAGGCTGGTTCAAGCGTTGTTGCTTCGCTCAAGGACAAGGGCAAGTCTCGTGTTGCCGTCGAGGATGAGCAAGCCAGCATCATGGCGACCATGGGCGATCCTATCGACCCCCCCGAGCGGGTTCCACCCACGCCATTCACTGCAGCGTTCATCACCCAAGAGACCGCTCAGAGTGAGTTCACTCCTCCCATCACTCCTGACTCGGACAAATTCCCCGAGGTCCCAAGGGGCAAGCGCGTCGGTGGCAGCAAGCTCGATGGTTTAGGTCTGGACGAAAAGTCTTTGCCGGGCAGTTACAGCGAGTCAGCACCTGATGGTGGTGGTGCCGCTAAAGGAGGACTCTCTGGCTTTCTTCCTTCTCGCGAGACAATCTACATGGCGGTGCAGTATGCCGTGGGTTCACTCTTCGGGGCATATAGGCGCGATATTAGCTCCGGGAGCGGAGCTGAGGGCATGAATGAAGATCAGATCATTCATTCGCCAGCGTCGAAAATTCCAGTCTCACATCACTTATCTCAGTCTACCCAACTACCGAGGCCCTCGCTCTCGGCAACTGGTGAGCGATTATCTGGATACAGATGGTCAAATTTTAACCTCATGCCGTAAAATTCTACAACCGTCTTAGATACCACGACTTTCGTCACCGACATTGGATTTGCTATTACTTCGATGGCAGCCACTCCCATAAGGATTAATGGTCACTTTTGCGATCTGTTTGAGGGTACCCATCGAACAGTGGGTAAAGTTGCCCTTAAAAGGCCGAGAATTGGCGCAACGGGCTACGACGATGCAATTCTTAGGGTCAGTATCTTCCGACTAGGTGATTTTACACTTGAACAGCTAACTCGATGCCGCTGCACGTTTAGCGGTTTGAACGTGAAGCGGAGACATGGCGTAGACTACGCCATCCCCACATACTGGAATTTTTGGGAACTTTTAAACGGGAAGGCCACATTTACTTTGTAAGCCCATTCATTAAGAACGGGACGTTGGTCGAGTACATTACTGTCCATCCGGACGTTAATCGCATACGACTGGTGGGCTTTAATCTTCGCATGAGTTGTAGAATCTAGCTGATGAAAGACTCCGGTTGATTAGTTGGGCGAGACAGCCGATGCCATACAGTATCTGCATGCGGAAGGGGTAGTCCACGGAGACCTCAAAGCCAACAACATTTTAATTCATGATAACGGGTCTGCTCTGCTTTGCGATTTTGGTCTCACCAAGCCGATTGAGTCGAGAACGTCTACGGCGATGCAAGGGGCCGGGACGGTCCGATGGCAAAGTCCGGAGCTATGGGACAATGCCCCCAAGACCTTCCAATCAGATGTTTATGCTTTTGGGATGACTATCGCAGAGGTTCGTCCTCGAACTTGATTTTTATCGTCAGGTCCTTTAGTATGACTCAACCGTTAATATGTCAGGTGCTCACAGGGAGGGTACCTTTCAGTCACCTCGCCGGCGATGGGGCCGTCATACACGCCGTATTTAATAAGGATGAACGGCCTTCAAAAATTCCAACCACCTCTCCAGAAGGAATATCTTACGATAATATCTGGGACGTCGCTACTGAATCTTGGCCCAAGAACCCTGCTGATAGGATATCCATGTCCGCGGCCCTCCGACGGATTCGAGCGGACCCCTCACTCGCATAGGACTGGTGTAACGGCGAGCGCTTGCTCGGTCCCGGGAAGGATACGAGTTTGTGTTGTTGCTATGATTAGCTAGGGAGTTTATCACAGAATAGTCTTTCTACCTCGAAGATTAGCCATCATTTGGAGCCCTAGATGTGGAACTACGTCTGCTCTCGAACTTTTTGTCACTCGCGCATGTCTCAGATGCAGCCTATTCAGCACGTCGCCCTGTTTATTTCTCGGCTACAGAGCAGCACGGGATTGGTTATTAGTATATTATATAAAACACTAGGCCCATGCAAATATGAAATTCCAAACAAATCGGAAGGGCGTTAGGGATGAAATCAGGGGTCGTGAGGAGATTTCGAACGCGACAGCGTTTCTCACAAACATCACTCCGCCGACACCCCGTTTCACTTTATTTGCTTTTTGCAAAGGCTTAGTCAGCAATTACACCCTCGTTTCTTTACAAACTTCTCTCATTCCTTCAGCCACGCAACTCTCAAGTGCACATGGAGTGGCCCGGAAGACTTTCAATCCATCTTCATCGACTTAAACGGGATTCCCCCTCAGCGAGCTTAGATTACAGAATGAACACGCACTCTTACAATGAGTTTGGGTGATTGAATGTGAGATATGGCTGATGTGTGCGTGACTGAGCAATGATTTGGGACTTTGTAAATGGAGAGGGCAGATGCGGTCATGCAATCTTGGTTAGGACAGCTGATGGCAGTCAAATAAAAATCACCGTCTGAGATCGGATTATTCTATTGCGAAACCCCCCTTCGGCGAAACCCTCGCGAAACCCCTTCCGATCGGAAGGGGTGCTGACTAATTCAGCACCTCGGGTGGTGCGCCGGAGGGAGTTCCCAAATGACTGAAAGGGTTCTTGCCATTGCCGTCGTCACATCAAATGTGGGGAGCCAAGCCACCAGCGCCGGGGAGCCAAGCCACGCATTGTCTCAGGAATCCGTCACCTAGTGGCATATCACTGTTTGCAATGACTATAGTGATTGTAGAGCCAATTAACCCATCATTTAGAAGTAGCTAATCATCTGTACTAGGCCCACTATGATAACACATAAAAATGTCTGCACGGACACCAAAGATGGCTCTAGTATGAGCTAGGGATCAGACGAATTCCATTTATTCCCATTTATCACACTAGCAGACTTGACTAGCTATGTATAATGTGGTTTATGTAGATCTGATCACTCTAGGCCTTGCTGTTAGCTGTTGAGGCGGTCTGAGACATGGTCCACAGCGCCCAATCACACGTTGGTTGGTCCCTGGCACTGGTGGGTTGGTTCCCTTCATTTGACGGCGGCAATAGCAAAGTCATGGGAAGTCCCTCCCGGCGCATCACGTAAGGTACTGAATTAGTCAGCACCCCTTCCGATCGGAAGGGGTTTCGCGAGGGTTTCGCCGAAGGGGGGTTTCGCAATAGACCTATCCGGACTTAAACCATGGAATAGAATGGAATATCGACATCAGGTTTCGAAGCCGACTGCCTCCTAGTCGCAGAGTCGGGATATTGTAGACACGATTTCATCCAAGAAAAAGAGACGCCTGGGACTGGCAATTTGCAACTTTGGCCTCCGCTTAATTTTGAAAGAGTAGACCAGGGTAGCCGAGGGACATATGCCTGGGGGCCATGGACGCGCGCATTTAGTAATAACCCGAGCTTCGCTGGCTCAGTCAAATACGGCCTCAGCAACTATAAACAGCTGGAATGGGGGAGGGCTAGGTCGGTGTGGTTGCATGTCTTCCAGTAGCGGCACTTGAAGGGGGCGCTCAGAAGCGACTATTTTGACTTTGGACACGTCTCTATCAGTCCAATCCGGGTCAATACATAATGTTATCGCCCACAATACCAATACTTGATCGAAAACCTGATACTAGGATACCGGGCCGAGACGGAATGCCCTGTGAGGACGAGGCGTTGGTCCACGCACCGTCTTCCCCGATAGGTTTGACAGAAGTTTTACACCTCCGTCGTTTTCATTGGCGGGTGATGAAGAAGTCTACAAGTCAATCAGGCTCCGTCTCTACTGAAGCCTGATCGACTTCAGAGACTATGGCTTCTACGCCAGAGAGAGTCTATATCATCCGGCCATATATTACCCTATGATTTATCTAACCTCCCGATTCATCGAGCCAAGGCCTACAGTTATCATCGTTAGCAAAGATTTCGGGAGCTTCCTAGATTTTAGGGTGCAAAATTTGCGACGAAGACATTTGCTGTGGAGAGTGGAGGACGCAACCAAAATGAATGGCCCTTCTGATCCGTCACCGTCGGCCGCAGCCGTGGTCCCGTTCTTTCCTCATCACCAGTCCTATAGATGCCACCAAATACATTTCGACAGACACACACACACGCATGTACAGGTGCTCTATTCTAAATTTGTGCTATTCTGAGGATTTACGCATTGGTTGCAGCTTCCGCCAAAGTCCACTCCACCTCTTGGGGCAGCGTCTCGAAAAGAGGGGTACCATTGTGTTTCCAGCCCAATGCAATACCTCGGTTCGAGACGGACCTTGAATTGCTAGCTGTAGGGTTCAGAATGGGCTCTTCTTCGATTTTAATGATCTGCAGTGTCTCGCTGCGAATCACTCCACGAGCGTAAAGCAACCTCGCCAGCTCCCTCGTGATATCCCCCCAAACATATTCGTCACCACTACCCCAGTAGAATCGTTCAAATGGATCCGTGCTCTTATCCTTTCCCGAAAGGGCGTGGTCTAGAACCAGGCTGTAGAGGTTGGCGAGGTCATCGATATGAACCGAGTTCCAGACGTTTGTGCCAGGGCCAGTCTGGACGACCTCCTTTCGACGAAGAGCAACTCTGATCATGTTGTTCACCTGGATAGACACTATATGCAGTTAAGGTCAGGATTCTGGTCAAGCCGGATACTTCTGCAACGACTCACGATTGCGAACGGGGCCACGACCCTTGCCGTACACTGTAGACGGAGCAATGATATAGGGGTCAATGAGGCCAGTCTTTCCAGCCGAGAAGATCCTGGTGAATTTCGTCAACTCCTCGGAGTCGTTAGAGATACTAATCCAACTCACTCTAAGTCTACGTCTCGGTGCTGTGCGTCAACCCGAATGCTCTTGATGTCATCAATATTGATATCCTGAAGACAGTTAATGTTAGTCGTTTCGATAAATGGAAACTGGACGCGCTAAGCCCGGCTCACGTCGTAAATCTTGTCGGAGTGGAAGGCACCGTCGCGTTCGTTCTGCAGCAGACCAGTTCCACTGCATTTCATCATGAACATTCAGCGGTCTGCTTGGCTTTCAGGTAAAGACTTATGTAAGCCCACATACCTGGTATGGACAAGGATCGGCTTTTTCGAGGCGTCGGGCGTAGCTTGCGCTCTGTTCTCTAAGCCTGCCAGAATCGCCTTTGTGAGAGGAAGATCATCCGAGTCGCCACAATTAATGACAACATCGTTCTCCGAAGAAAGCTTCCGGATAAGGTCTAGGTCGGAGTGAGATCCCTGAACGACTTGGACGCCGACCGCTTGCACGGCAGCATTGTCCTTGGGGTTACGGACGAGTGCGGTAAATTGAGCGTTCGGGTAACGGTTCTTGAGCTCGACGAGGACTGAGCCACCAATGTAGCCAGTGACGCCGAGGAAGAAAACTGAGAACTGTTGAGCCATTTGAGGATGTTTCAAAAAGGAAGAGGAAAATGCAAGAGGGGGGTGAATGCGATGTTGTTTGAAGGACTGCAAGCTAGTTGAGAGATGATGGATGTTGACCGCACCCCCAGCGCGAGCCTTTTATAGTTTGCCACTCGATCGTGAAAGAACTCGTCGGCATGGAATGTCGATCACTCGGCGGTTCCAAGTTGAGTGTTGGCACGGTATCCTGACAAACATAACGGTGACAAACCTGCATCTGTTGCCAATCGCGGGATCCTCCACATGCTGCACCTCGAACGTACTGGTACTTTTACCCCGTATGGTCAAAATTTCACAGAGAGTAGCAGGATGAGCTAAGGCGAATGCCGTGCGAAGCTTGTTATGGTACTGGATGAGAAGAATTGCGTCATCAACGGCATACTTGTACTTTGCAATTACTTGGCTCAGAAGTTGCTTCGTGCAACGAAGCTACGGGCGGAGCTGGAGGTGGAGGACGCCATGTGATGACTAATGTAGCCGTTCTTCGCTCACCCACGGTTGCAAAGTCAGCTCTGACAAATCGCTGAATGAGCGCTTCTTCCAACTAGAATCTAACAACGTCGACGGATAGGTCAAACATTAGGTATTAACAGTGATAGACTACTGCAAGCACACGAAACAATCTTCCGGAGATCCCGAAGTAGGATGTCTGATGTTATCGAATACAAGTGATAGCCTGGGAGCACCTGAAATGGACATCCGGACTTCCGACACTCATTTTGTTGGGACTTCGGTGACGGGGTGCCATATATTATCCCCTTATATTAGAGCTCCATAGCTACTAGATGAAATATATTGACAGAGAAGCTTTATTTCATCCGCCAGATGTAGATGTGGCCGCTCTCGGTAACGCTACCTGCAACTCCACTGAAAGGACAGAGAAAAGGGAACTGGGGCTCGGGGTCTTGGTCGTCAAGCTCTGTAAACGCGAAATACGGAACGCTTTTCCCTGTTTTTGCATCCCCCGCCAGGTCCGACGCAAAGTAGGTAGTCAGGCGACCAGATGACGCCATTTCGACCAGGTGACCGCTGACAGTTTGGATAAAACTTTTCGGTGCTTCGTTATCGCTCCCAAAAGGATCTTCTGGATCTTCTGGATTTTGCTTGTATGTGTTATCTTTTGGATATCTCGTGAACGACACCCGACCAGCCTCCAAATCCTCTATATCTATCCGCAGAGTTTCGTGTTCTAAATGAGCCAGGGCAACTTGAGAGGTATCTCCGGATAACTTTTTGCACTCAGTAATGACGGGGATAATAGCTTGCAAGCCTTGCGGAGGGTCTGGAAGAGTGTCCGAATGACAAGGAAGGTGGCGATGCACTTCGTTTGGACGGTCGGACTTGGTTGACAGGCGCACGTCAATGGAGCGGTCATTCGCGTTCCAGAGCACGGACATGGTTTCCGAAACGACGAGAAACCAGTGCTGAGTAACGGGGCAGTTCAACTACTCATCACAACATCGGGATCAGCCTGCTCACCTTTCCTTCCGGGCTCAAAATTTCCACTTTTGCCCTATTTCCCCATTTCCAAACAAATGCTTCCGCACGGTTTACTCCTGGTTCATAAAAGCCTGCGACGACATTGCCGTGTTGGAGGCACATGCCCGTGCAGAACTTATCTATTCCTAACTCTGCTGCAAGGGAGAATTCAGGATCGTCGTCTGCCAGATTTATCCGTAGAACCTGAATGTAACTGAAAGAGCGAAGGGTCAACGGTGCCCAATACTTTGGGGCAGTTTAGTTAGACGCACCCTCAATCATAAGGATTGCCAGTCTTGAAAACACTGACAAAGACCAATAGGTCCAAAGGGGCGTCGCCAGATTGCAAACACACTTCAAGAGGAGTGTGATCAACCGGTAGTTTTACCTTTGCAACGGATCGGAATGTCTTCTGGAAAGGAGGGGTCACCCGCCAAAGCCGTACCAACGACCGGAAATGTGGCTCCCAGTTCCCGTTCCATTCCGTGCTCAAGGTGACGAGCCACCTCCCACCAGACACTATTTTGGCGTCCACGAAATCTCCAGATAAGTTGGGCTTCAAGTGAAACGGCGACCCTCTGTGGATCTTATGCGTGATGACGGTTTTTTCGAAGTGGTATGGTTTCGTTACCATCTCCCGAAGCTCCGGTAAAGAGAGCGTGTCGAGCTGAAGAAGTAACAGAGGTTAAAATACAAAGTACAAGCACCGGAGTTGGTCTATCCAAAATGGTCGAGAGTCGGTGATATGATACAACGTTTTGCAAGTCTGGTCCAACCTTGGGATTAGCACGGACGGACTCGCATCAAGAATCAGTGAAAACCTTACACTCAGTAGACTAATTGCGTCCTTGAGGTTCATTAGCTTCGCTATTTCAAGAACGATTTCGTCGGGTAGATCCATTATGGGCATCGTGATAAGGGCGGGTTGGTGACTGATCGGAACGAAACAAATCCGCTTATGTCAGCGCCAGTTGGCTTTTCGCCGGGAAAGCGACTATTGTAGACGATGGCGAATACCAACTTTAGATATCTCCCGAACTTGCGCTCTAATGACGGTAAAAGAGGATCACAGGCATTATTTTCCACTCGCCGAAGAGCCAGCTGTGTTCGAGGATCACCTCTCGGTTAACGCGAATACATCGAGAATGCTGTTCTATTTCTGTCGCCAAATATAGAAGTCTCCACCCGAACTGACACTGCCTATTACACCGCTAAATGGGCAAATGAAATGATAGCGGGACCGCATATACTTGTCAGTATAACTAAAAAGTTCACATGATACACTCTCCCCCAGATTGTTCTGATCTGCGCAGTCCTCGACGCGATACGTCGTTAACAATCCTGACCGTGAAATGGCAACCAAATGGCCGCCAACGGTCATGACGAACTCCGAGGCAATGTCCCCATCGCTCACGAAATGGTAGGAGTGAGGATCGCAACCGTTATCCTTCGGATACCTGGTGAAGAGAATACGACCCTCCCCGCAATCCTCGATTGTAATCCGGATCGTCTCATGTGGGAAATGCGCCAGAGCAAACTGTAGGCGATTTCCTGAGCTGCTTCGAAACTCTCGGACGATTGGTAAGGTTGAGGTCGTTTCTCCGCCAATTTGACAGGGTTCGAGAAGTGTTGGAATGTGCCTTTCAACTCGGTCGCGATGAGCATGTCGGTCCGACCAATGGACTTCAATACATTGATCAGCAAAGTTCCAGATCGCAGATGCTCTTTCTGATGCTGCAGCAAACCAATACTTCGGAATCAAGCCAAGTGAGGACGGACAAAGACGGTGCGATAGAAAGTGTCCACTCACACCTTCGCCATCACCTGGGCTCGATAGCGTAGTTATTCCTCCGACTTTCCAGTCCCAGATCAGAAACTCGGATATTTCATCCCCTGGAAACCAAAGCGTAACAACTACGTTATCTCCTTGCAGCCCGAGGCAACTGCAGTATCTCTGTATATCTAATTCCCCTAGGAGGACAAATTCTGGTTCTGCAGCCGCTAAATTTATTTGGAAAGCTTGTATATAGCTGAATGAATGCAGTGTCCGGGAGATGAATCGTCAAGAAGGACACAAGGGAACGTACCCTCCATGTTCCATATCCCCTTGCTTGAAAGAACTAACAAAGACCAACAGGTCGAGCGTTGCTTCCCCGGGACAAACACAGAGTTCCATAGGGATGTAACCGACTTGCAGTTGGGTGCTTGCAATGCAAATGAGTGGTTCCTGCCGCTCAGATTCCAGACCAATTCGCCAAATTCGGACGCGTGTGTGCTGCAGATGAGGATGATCACCCCATTCTCTGGTGTCCCATTCTCTGGTGGTGGTGACAAGCCAATGCCCTCCTTGAACTATGCTTGCACCTAAGTATTCCGCGTTGAGGTCGGGTTTCATATGGACCGGTGAAACGGCTTGAAGTTTGCCCTGCATGGCGGCTTGTTCGAACCGATATGGTGTGGTGACGATGGATCGGGGGTCATTGACGGAAGTGAAAGCAGAAGACTGAGGAAGCAAAATATTGAATTTTTCGCATAGATTTTCGACTTGATCGAGCCAAAATGATTGAACGTTTGCGATAGAATAGAGAGCTTGGCAGGTCTGGTTAGTCATGGGCTTAGGATCAGCAGCAACAGGACTGCATTCAACAGCAATTGGGAACCTGCCTGTAACAAAGCTAAGGCATCCTTTAGATCAAGAAATCTGGCTATCTCAAGGATGATTTCTTTCGGCAAGTCGACGATGAACGCCATTTGAGCTGCGGTGAAGGGAGAAGCTTCGAAGTCCGGACAGCGGAACAAACCGTCCAAAACATGTTCGTTGATATTCGCTTGCTTTAAAATCAAAGTTGAAGAGTCTACGCATTAGGCCCTAGAGTGATGTTATAGGTATAGTTGATATAAATACTGGTAAAGATATGCGGGGAAGGGTTCGGAGGAAAGGGTCGCAAGGTGAAGGCTGGCGGCGGGCATCAAAATCGCGCGTCGGGTCGAAACGTCTTTGAGCTAGCTATTTTTGGCTATGATCTCAATCCTCAGTAAAGGCGGACACATCGAGAATGCCGTTCTATTTCTGTCGCCAAATATAGAAATCTCCACCCGAACTGACGCTGCCGATTACACCGCTAAATGGGCAAATGAAATGATAGCGGGACCGCATAAACTTGTCGGCATAACTGAAGGGTTCACATGAAACGCTCTCCGCCAGATCGTTCTGATCTGCGCAGTCCTCGACGCGATAAGTCGTTACTGATCCTGTCGCTGAGATGGCAGCCAAATGGCCGCCAACGGTCATGACGAGCTCCGAGGGAATGTCCCATTCGCTCACGGAATGGTTGATGTGATCATTGAGACCGTTATCCTTCGGATACCTGGTGACGAGAATAGGACCCTCCCCGCAATCCTCGATCGTAATCCGGATCGTTTCGTGTGGGAAATGCGCCAGAACAAACTGTAGGCGTTCTCCTGAACGGCTCCGGAACTCGCAGACGATTGGTACGTTTGCGTTCGTTCCTCCGCCGTCTTGACAGCTGCTGAGGAGTACTGGAATGTACCTTTCGACTCGGTCCTGACGACCAGGCCGATCCGACCAATGGACTTCAATGCACCTATCCACAAAATTCCAGATCGCGGATGTTCTTTCCGATGCCGCAGCAAACCAATACTTCGGAATCAAACTGATGAGAGTGGACAAAGATGGTCTGATAGAAATTGCCCACTCACATCTTCGCCACTACCCGGACTCGATAGCGTTATTCTTCCTCCGCTTTTCCAGTCCCAAATCAGAAACTCGCATAATTCATCTCCGGGCAAATAAAGCGTGGCGACCACGTTATCTCCTTGCAGCCTGAGGCAACTGCAGAATCTCTGTACATCTAGTTCCCCCAGGAGAACAAATTCAGGCTCTATAGCCGTTAAATTTATTTGGAAAGCATGTATGTAGCTGAGCGAGTGCAAGGTTTCGGCGATGAATTGTCAAGAAGAAGAAGAGAGCACGTACCCTCCATGCTGAATATCCCCTTGCTTGAGAGAACTAACAAAGACCAACAGGTCGAGCGTTGCTTCCCCGGGCCGGACACATAGCTCCAGGGGAATATAGCCGACTTGCAACCGGGTGCTTGCAATGCAGACGAGCGAGTTTTGCCCCTCAGATTCCAGGATAATGCGCCAAATTCGGACGCATGGATGTTGCACGTTAGGGTTATCATCCCATTCACTAGTGATAGTGACAAGCCAATGCCCTCCTGGAACTACGCTTGCACCTAAATAGTCCGCGGCGAGGTCGGTTCTCATATGAACTGGAGAAACGGCATGAAGTTTGCCCTGCATGGCGGCTTGTTCGAACCGATATGGAGTGATGACCATAGATCGGAGGACGTTGATGGATATGGGAGCAAAAGATTGAGGAAGCAAAAAATTAAATTTCTCGTATAGCTTGTGAACTTGATCCAGCCAAAATGGTTGGGCGTTTGCGATAGAATAGAGAGCGTGGCAGGTCTGGTCAGTCATGAGCCCGGGATCAGTAGGTCTACATCCGACGGCAATCGGCAACCTACCTGTAGCAAAGCTAAGGAATCCCTTAGGTCAAGAAATTTGGCTATCTCAAGGATGATCTCCTTCGGCAAGTCGACGATGAACGTCATTTGAGCTGCGGTGAGGGGAAGAGCCTCGAAGTCCGGACAATAGAACAAACCGTCCAAAACATGTTCGTTGACATTCGGTCGCTTTAAGATCAAAAGCTTGACGAGTCTACGCATTAAGTCATAGAGTAATACAGTATCGATACAGCTGAAATAAAATGGGTATCATCCGATAATTCTTCTCCATATCTTCTGCCCAGCAGCTCTCCGTTCATCCGCCGCCCCTCCTTCTTTCGCCCCGAGAACAGACTTATTCTCGATCGCGCGACGCCCTAAGTACGGAATCACGTCGGATAGTTTCCCGTACGGGACGTACTTGAGAACCACTGGCGACGAGGCTTCGACGGTGGAAGCAAGGTGGTTGGTCAAGGAATCGCACATGCCTGAACCAAGTCGGGTGATTTAGTTAGACCTTTACTTCACTTGTGCCACAAAAATAAGCGACTTACCATATAGTTGTCCGAACATCACTCTCTCTGCGACTTGATCGTTGATCCTCAGTTTTGTGACTTGGCCATCCTCATTTCTTGATTTCACCGTTGCAAGACCTCTTGACACCATCCCGTTAAGAATGCGTTCACAGCTGCCGCGATTGTGCGTGCCAAAGAGAATTCCAACCTACGGACGGTCAGCATCTTCCATGTTCTGCTCAACCATATAATGTAATTAGACTCACTGGAGAATCAGGACGTCGCACCAAATCCAGTATCAAGGAAGCGGCGGCATCGTACGCCGCGTCGGTCTCGTACTTTTCGTCCCAAACAGGCGGCTTAGGACCGGGTTTCTGCTGCGGGAAACCCTCAGTTGCCTGGTTTGCAAGGTAGCCTTTGATCGCAGTGACGTCGGGTTCATAGGGTGATGGACGGCTGCTCTCCTGCACGTGGTAGGCACCTCGGACCAGCTTCACTCCTAAAACGAAGCCTTCCCGCTGGGCGAGCTCAAGGTTCCGGAGTAGATGCATAGTGTTCCTACGCGAACAGATGATGTTATTAGGGGCCAAATCTTCGAGGAGAATAACTACTAACCGGCGGAGGTAGGCCTGGTACGTGCCATAGATTAGCGGCTGGCCACGGCCCGGCGAAGATGTCGTTGTCGTCGAGTTCCGGAAGGCGGGGGAATCGCGTTTCACTAGTAGCGGTCGGTTGAATTGCATCATAAGAGATAACTGGAAAGCATCAATGGCTGGCTGAGAGTGAAGGGTCAAGGTCAGAAAGGACAGTTTCGACGTCATAAAAGAAGTTCATACTTGGTACCATGTGTACTCTGAGTCGACGATAATCTGATATCAAGGTGACGTTAGAAGATGTCGGTGGATTCCGGCGCAAGCAGGTTTGCTCACTGTGATATTCCTCTCCTTGGCCTTTGTGCATATTCGCTCCAAATCGTCTTTCAGCACGCGAAGGGTTGTAATATCCTCGTCGGTTAACGGAGATCCTTGGGGTCGGACTGCTTCTGGGGCCAGGATATCCAAGTCGGTCGGTTGAGGGGTTCCAGGATAATGAACGAGGTTGTCTTTCGGTCTTGTAGAGACCAAGTGCTCTGAAAAGCGGACCAGGGTGCTCGCAGATGGGACAAGGGCTGTCTATTAGTTGAGGCAAAGGGTGAGCGGACGGCTAGGATCTCGGGACGACCGGTCTTGCAGCTCACCAGCTTGAGCGCCACCCAAGTCTTTCGACCATGTGCAGTGCGAAGTCCCAGAGAATGCTTGTCCTCAAAGTCTGCAGCAACATCGATCGAGTGGATCATCTCCTCCACATTCTTGCGGTATTGGGGCGTCTGGGATTGGCTCCCTTTGGAGGCGCTTCCTTCATCCACTTCAACGGAGTAAGCGAAGATGGCGCCTCTATTCTGCGCTCTTAGTTCTTCGAGTAGAGGTACGACTTCTTCGGCGGTCTCTCCTCCAACAAACTGGTGGCGGTGGGAAGCAACCCGGATCATCAGCTTCTTTCGCGGGGAAAACGATAAGAAGGTCAAGCCTCACCTGGTCGAAGAACGTGAACCGGATC
>WSTX01002755.1:0-20551 GCA_019633405.1 Tulasnella sp. 408 | reverse complement strand
TTCATCCACTTCGGCGAAGCGTCAGGATCCTTATCTTCGCTCCTCGGTAAAACCACCTGGACGGTGTACAGAGGCAAGGGAGGCACCATGCTCATGACCTTCAACAGCGGTTCGTAGGAACGGTACGTCGTGCCGTAAGGAAGTTGGTTGTGGAAGAGAAGAGTCGAAAGTACGCGGACGCTTTCCAAAGCGCGGAACAGTTCCGGTTGATGGGAGGGCCGAAGTAACTGAGGACGTTTACTTGCGTCTGACGCGTTGGCGGTGTCTGCGGCCGCGGAGGACCTCTTGCTCTTCCGAGACGGCACGTTATACGTCCGAATCTGCGTTTCGAGGTGCTTGCATATCGCGTTGAGCATGCCCGCCTGCGGGAACGGCATCGTCCCCCTCTCCACCGTCTCCTTCCTAATCTCCGCCGGCATATCCCGCCTAAGTCCCAAATGATCTCCCCTGGGTGAGATCATCTCCACGGCCCTCCTCGTCTCGTCCGACGCATCAGCAGCGAAAGAACCGACAGCCTTCCCACCCGCAGCCGATCGAACGTTCCAGTCCAATACGAGCTCGACGTACAGTTTCGTCGCCTCCTCGATGTGGCCGCGCGCGAGGAACGCCTTGATCAGCGATGCGTAGTGCTCTTGCGGCCTCGGACGGCCGGAATCGCGGACGATTTGGAGGAGCGTCATCGCTTGCGTCAAAGCCTTGGCCGGGGCGGCGCGCTGCACGTTCGACGTGTCCAGCCAGGCGTACCGCGGCATGGGGACGGGAACTTTGAGCCACTTGCTCTTCTCCAGACCCGCGTACGCTACCGGAGCGCTGAGCCGCAGCGCGCAGAGAACTTTATCGAGGAACTCTTGCGTAACTCCGAGGGGTTTGAGGGGCTGGTTCGGCTGCCGCGTCGCGTGCTTGGCCTGCAGAACTTTGATGAGGTATCTCGTAGCGTCGTCTAGACCCCATACTCGTAGACGTTTGTTAAAGCCTTCTTCGAATCGGGTTTGTGGCTGTGGGTAGGGGATTCGGAGCGGTCGGGGAGCCGAGAGTATCCGGCTTGGTCGAGACCGATTCACCGCGGGGGATGGGTAGAGGAGGATGGTAGGTTGCTTTGAAGTTTCTGAATTAGTTTTGTGGGTTGATCGGTCGAGTTCGACTGAGTCAGATAACGTTGAAAACCGTCGAGATATCTCAGTTCCACCGTGCGCGTTAATTTTCGAAACACCCCCCCAAAAACGTACCGTTCTTCAACGTCGAAGGCCCTGGTTCGAGGAGAGTTTCAGCGCTAGCTGGGGTTTGAGTTCCAGCAGAATAGGCTCTCGATAAGGTTTGGGCGATGACTCGTGCGGACCGATGAGGCCTTGCTGGGTGCGGGCCGCCACCAACGTGCCGCGCAACCGCCGACCGGCATAGTCCCGTCGTCGACATTCAAGTTAGGGCCAATAGTCTAGAATTCAAATTCAAAGTTAGGTGACTGGGTTAATAGCGCCCGCCGAAATACTTGCCTCTGGGGAAAAGGTTGCGGGAGAGAAGTGGCAAAGAAAGTTGGTGGAAGGCGGCTGGGAAAGCGCCACAGGGTTCCGGCGAGCAAACAGCAACCAGCACGTCACCACAGAGTTTCTACTATTCCCGTTGAAGAATGCACAACCAAAATGCCTATCACGACTAACTATATTGTAACTATTATCGTTGAGCTTATACGTACCTAGGGAGGTCAAACCATAGACACGAGTCTAAGAACCGCCCACAGAACCGTCCAGTGAGCAAGTTGGAACCGGAATGACGGAAACGATGATGATACGATTATGCCACATTAAACGTGAGGGTTTAACACGCTCTATGTGTCTATGGTAGTTTGACGGTGCTGATATTGAAGTTCTTGAACTATGATTCGCCTTTTCCCCCAACACCGATCTGTAAGCGCAGTTCCTCATAGCAGGCGGTCGGAGCGCAACTGGCGTGCGCGTCTTGCAGATAGTTATCCAATGAGACCCTTGGTTGGCTTGGACGTTGGCCCCTTTATGCTCACGTTACTTTAGGCGGTACTTAGCAAACCCTTGACTTGACCTTGATTCATCGTCGAGCTTCCCTCGTCTTAAGAGCAACTTCTCCATTTATATCTGTTCTCTGGTCGACGGAATGTTATATTCGAGTTATTCTTGGGCTCAAATAATGTATATTGAGCTCGGCCCGTCCATGGTGTCCGAAGACTATCTATTACAAGTGCGTTGAACCAAAGTACTGGTGGCGACACCTCATCACCTCGCCGACGCAGAAATTAAAATCCTAAACTCCCAACGCTTTAATGGGCTCGCCACTCGTTCACACTTGGGACTACCTTGCGCAAAGAAGCAATCGCCCAATTCTCCGCCTTTTCAGGAAGACGGAGCTCCAGAATGTTCTTTGTGGAGTCTTCGAAACGACGAGATTGTGCCAGAGCAAGGCAAGCTTCAAAGCAGTCGATATCGTCGTTCCTGCAGCAGAACCAAATGCGCTCCAACTGAGGAAACATCCATAATGGCCCCTGCGCCGTTTTGACAGGTCGCGCCAGAGAAGTGAGGACATCTTCCACCCCTTCTTCTGCTTCTATGACCAGCCCAGGGGTGCTAGGAAAGGCTGAGTGACACAATTCAAGCACAAATTGTGGTCTGTAGATCTTGGGGTAATTATGATTGCTGCAGATCTTGAGCCAGGGCCGATATTGGCTTAACGCGGGACCAAATGTAGTTTGCAGGGCGATGCGCAAAGTGTTATCGAACTTGCTAATGGCCGATCCCTATGGCCAGCCATCTCCTCCGTCGAGGGCAATCCTCAACATAACATCTCCATACGCGAATTGAACTGCGGCGTGCTCCAATATGATGCGGAATTTGTCGCCGCGGCTCAGCTTGGCGATGGCAACCATAAGCCTTGGATTTCGCGGTCAATAATATGCGATTCGGCTTTTGCGGAGGAGGGTATCTCGTTCGACTCTAGTATTTGAGCCATCGAAGTCCCGTTGATATGTCCCATGTCAAAGTCTTTGAGATTTGACAAGCGAATTGTGCTAGCCCGCAGCGTAATGCACCTGTACAAGAATAAAACGGCACGGCGTCCTGGGATCACCCGAACATCTCATCGCCGACAATCCTGGCAATGTTGCTCATGCGTCGGGCGACATGGCGCATAACCGTGGCCCTAATATGAGCCAATGCCTCTACGTGGTTCTTTCGAGTTTGAGATCCTAGTTATTGAGATCGCATTGATAACTTCCAGGGCAAATTGCTTTAGTTTTGGCAAGCCGAAACGGCTCTTGAAGCAAATTGTTCATGATGAGGGCGGATAACAGAGCATGCAAGGACCAAGACTCCAGGCTTTCGGCACATGCCGCAAGGAGAGCGATGAGTCAATCGACACGTAGACCTTGAGGGAATACCCTGTTTAAATCGAGGCTACGACGGTGCGGGGATGTGAACCGGAAATTTGAAAGGAAGCAACCTCGGACTGTAAGTTGACGGAGCTGGGAGGCGTTGTCGTCTAGTGGCCAGAACGGTGGTCCAGGAGCATGCGATGACGAGGGAACCGTCATGAACTGGAGGTTAGGTATCGAACCAGTTATTATAACACAATCGTCTTAGCGCTGCTCGTTCTCGCTTCCAACGAACTCCATGTACGGCTATGCGGCAGACCAAGCAAGTGTACTCGCAGCTCTCCTCCGCAGACATATGAACCCAGAGCAGGCCACGCTTAGGAGAGCCATTTCCACCGCATGCTCGGGATCTAAACACGAGGTTTTGGCCCACAAGGTGGTGGCTTGGTCGATCAGGCTTGACCAGCGAACGGAGACAAGCCGGAGTACACGAAGCGCTCAGGAGTATTGAGTGCCATGTGGGAGAGAATTCAGACCAATGTGACAAATGATGATGAGAATGTTGAGCGGTATATTATCAATCTAACATTCGTTGTTGCTACCGGTTGGAGGACTGAATTCGGGACTTGTTCGAGGTAGCTCGTCTTGGTTCGCTCTCTTCATGGAAAGGCTTTGCATCCTGTAGTGCATCCTGTAGTACTATGGTAACTCAGTAGTGCTAAGGACGCAGGATTTCATATCAAAGATACCCACTCTCTCTGCGGTTGGTCGAAGAGAGAGTCGACCGAGTCCAAGAGAAAGATGAAGGAAGACGGCCCAAAATGGCCGCAATAAAGCGGCGGGTAGTGACGATGTTTGAATTTCTGGGCGCAAAGGCAAGAGGCGGCGAGAAATCCGAAGTACATGGGGATCACGGTTAGATACATAAGTGGACGACTGATAAAGAAACGCCGCCGTGAATCATGCCGGGCAAAATTTAACAGGAAAGCCCCGGCCAATAAAGCAGACAAATGAGAGCATACAACCAAAGAAATCGGGGAAAGCGGGAGAGACAAAAAGAAGACCGAAACAGGAAGTAAAGAGAGGGGTAAGGGACATTGACCGACTACAGCCCACCCTCCCATTCCACCCTGCACTCATGTATTGCATGCCTGACATAAACCGCTTTTTTCTCAAGAGGTCGTAATGCTGCTATATCAGTTCTATGAATCAGAGCAGGTACGGCCCGTGGTATGTTGGACTGTTTGAACCCCCTCTCCCGCTCCCGCACCGTGACCCAACTCACGGCGCGCCAGGCGGCTTGTTCCACATATATATCCCGCCGGAGTGGTGCTACACCAAAATCAATTCTCTCTACTGTATCAACGATGATGACATGATTAGGTGTTACTCGTGTATGTTCGTGCCAAGCACAATATGGTCCCGGGTGTGATTCCTTATGGCGAAGGTCTGTCTCAGCTCACTGGTAGTGTGCTTCACGCTAAAAATAGACGCTAAAGCACAGATAACGACATATAGCATCAATAATTAATACACGTATCTTAGACAAAATCGGACTCCCATCCGTGTTGGCCTCGGGCCTCCTTCATACCCGGAATCATGGTGCGCGACGAGGTAAGCACCCCACTGTCAAGCTTCCCATGATCCTAAAGCTTTGGAATGCTGTATGTGAAGCTGCAGAGAAGACGAGACCTTCTAAGAGCAGAGCAAAGCGAGCCTCAAGCCAGGCAACATCTTCGTGTCACCCGAACATCCGAGTGCATGTCCGTCGACCGCGAAATACCCACACTAGTCCCTTCGGTTTCCCACAGGTCCTAGGGCAATGAAGAGATTGTCTTTGCCTGTTCCATCTTCTACGACTGACCCTTGAGCTTTAAGAGAGCTCGAATGGCAGATATCAAGGATCCGCAACGGTCTGTAGTCCTCGCTGGGGCGATGGTTCTTGCAAGTCTTGAGTCAGAGCCACTATCGTCTTGAGTTTGAACTGAAAGGCTCATGTATCAAACCTTTACTCATTGGTAGTTGACAATTTTCTCTGTCGAAGGTGATCCTCAACATGATGCTTCCGCATGCGAATCGAACGGCGGACGTACCCCAATTTCATCCTGAATATCTTACCCACGGCGAAGTCTGGCGATACCAGTCATGAGAGTCACAGAATGACTTAAAACCCTTAACCCTCGGATTTCCCGGCCCGTAATATGTAGCTCACCTTTTGCTGAGAAAGGGATCTCGACCGAGGCTAGAAGCCAGCCACTGAGCCTCTTGGCAAGCTGACGACGTTTTCCCACCCTAACTGCTCTTAGATAGCCGGGGTCAAAGATTGGGGAAGAAATATGTAACGACTGCAGGCTTTGGATGCATATGGCAACAACGGGCGACGACTCGATCGACGTTTGGACCGCCCATGGTGCACGCCGATCAACTCGAGACAGCCAAGTTATGAGAGTGTGAATTATAATACGGAGAAAGAGCAGCTTGGGGTTGTATAACTATGGAGTAATGGAGCTTGTAAGTTGTTTGTCGAGTTGCTAGGGGTTTGGTACTGTCTCAAGAGCGTCGCCTTTACGAGCAGGAGCGGGCTTTGGGCGTTCAACCTGATATTATGGCTGCAATACTCTCAGCCAAGCTCGTTTATACTTTCCGAGGATCTCCATCTATGATTATGCGGGAGGACCAGAGAGGTGTAGTTGTAGCGCTCCTTCGTACCAGGCGACACTTAGCGACGAGACAAAGGACTTTCGTGGAGCCATTTACAGTAGAGTCATCTTCACCGTCTCTTTTAGAACTGAACACGAGCTGGGGAAGCGGAGGGTGGCGACTGGTCGACAAGCCTTTACCGGGTCATCGAGACAAGGCAGGAGGCACGAAGCGCTTCCGAGTACGGAGCACAATGTGGGAGAGATCTAGAGCAATGTGAAAGATAGTGACGAGAACATTTGGCGGTAAGTTGTGGTTTGGGCCTATTGTGTCGATACACGCGGCGGGGGTGCGCTCGCTACTTTGGAAGTGTAACGTCTTGGTCCCACCTCTCCCTGAAGTGCTTTGCTTGCTCTCTTCGCTTTGGTAATGTGTATCAGTAACCCAGAGCCGATTGCTGGCTCGACTTACCTTGCTTCATACGTAGGCGATCACCGTTCGGAACAGGTCGAATGTCGCGAAGAAGAATATAATTTCCATCATGCTTTAAAAATGCTCAATAAAGCATTCTATAATCCTACGAAGAGGAAAGGGAGCTCTCGGGGAGCGTGGTGTCGATCAGGGAGCGATGGTCCGGCCGTTGGTGGACAACGCGGTCAATGTTTCCCTCGGTTGTTCCCAAAAGGACATCAAATAGAGGGTGGCTTATAAGGAAATTGATTTGTAGGTCTTTCAGTTTCTGATTCCGCTTAATGTCAGCAGACTCACGGAAACGTTGGAATCGGGCCCCGCACAGCATCAATAAAATGCCGACTTTTTCTATACCCGTCTGCATAATTGCCGCAAAATCTCGCGTGGCCAGTCCCCTCTGTTCTCCGCTTCCTCGTTCATCGGTGCGGGCACGTTGTAGGACGTCATAACGACGCAACTTCTGTACGAACGAGATAAACTGGAATACCCACAGCCGGTAAACTCCGCCGAGAGCATCCAACGTCATGCAAGGCTTCCCGCCCCACACGCAGTTGGCCGTACTGAAGCCGTCCAGCCCCACCTGCCATCGCTAGGAGGACACCATCATCACTCGAGAATATATCTCACTCCTTTTCACAGGCGGAAATAGATGAAAGCAGTTATCTTCATGAAAACCTCATTCCTGTGGGGAATATGGTTGCATATGGAGGTAGTGTATTCTCCTAAGGTACCCGATGACATCTATAGCGTCCTAACACAGTAGTCGATTGTTGATCGCAAGGTGATTATACCGCATTACGATCTACGGATTTGGCCCACGTAGTGATGGCTCAGAAGAGGGGTTGATTAGATCAAGACTTCTAGTAGGACCACTGGCCCCCAGGGCTTAATCTAACAGAGACTTTTTGTAAGCATCATGTAGGGTTACTCACAAAGGGTTTGAACGAGGCATTGATCTGAAAACCCCTCGATCGCCCTTTGGTAACACTTAATCTTATGTCTGTAACCTCCGCGTTCAGTCAGGGTCTCGGACCGCGCCGCTTCTCGGGCCCAGGAATGGGCGCAGTCGATCGTACCCTATGAGCATTACACTTGCTGAAACTTCGTAGACTAACTTTAAGAGGAATTATATTAGTGTACTCTGCTCACCTAGCGCCCGACTTAGAACACTACCAGACAACACTTCGCATGCTTACATTCCACACGCCGGACAACCATAAGTGGACGCGGAGGGTTATCCATAAATACATTTTCGAGGGTCGGACCTTACAAAGATCGTATTTCCGTCAGGGCAAAGGCTTACGAGGCTACTGTGGCATGGAGGTGAAATCACCCGAATCCCCATAAAAGGATATTTGAAAGGTCAGGTAACCCTAGAACACTGATGTGTATGTACAGTATAAGAATTGTTTTGAAGGAAAGTCAATATCTGATCGGTGAGACTATAGGCATATTCTATCTTGGGGTGATGTAAGCTGGAGGAGAACGGCCCAAACTGTTTTATAGGTTTGTCCATAATAGGAATTTCCCTTGCTGCGTCAAATAAAGTCAAGGTGGTTGGCCACAGTAATTAAAGTGGCATCGTTATCGATTTGAAAACCAGGCTTCCACTTCTGCGGTCGAGATCTTAACCTAGACACCTTACGACGCTTTGCTTGCGGAATCATCATATATTTAGGGACTACCCCAACGGTGAGAGGGTCCAATCTTTGTGTGAAGTTGTGGGAACACGTAAAATCGTATAGGAACAAATTCGTCAAATTTGGCTGCCACCCGTGAAAGTTAGTATCCAGGGATAGCCGGTGGAGAAGTAAGACAAAAACACACGGGTGGGGTGAGGATGTGTTACAGCTAGCCTGACGGAAAGCGCAAAAGAGGAATTAGGCTCTTCCCGGAGTCCAAAGGTCTAGAACCTCCAACCAAGAAGCCGCCTGCAGGTGGCCCAGGCTCAAAGCTCACCAAAAACCAAGGCTTAGTAGTATCACCACACAAAGCGCGGGGTTCGAGCGCGGCCTAGATGTTTGTTTCTTAATGACGTCTGGAGCAAATTTCGAATCTGCGGTGCCACGT
Source organism: Tulasnella sp. 408 (assembly GCA_019633405.1). Taxonomy (NCBI): domain Eukaryota; kingdom Fungi; phylum Basidiomycota; class Agaricomycetes; order Cantharellales; family Tulasnellaceae; genus Tulasnella; species Tulasnella sp. 408. The sequence goes on along the minus strand of WSTX01002755.1, from coordinate 12,036 downwards.
GTTGTTGCTTTTGGCCCAGTCCGAGCTCGTGGGATCTAACCATGCGCGATGGCGTCACTTCACGGGACCAACACAAGCACGAAGTAACCATTTTTAGCTGATTTTGAAACGCCACGCTAGAGATACTACTACCTGCCGACCCTGATGATATACTGCTTCATACATATTGTGGAACCGATGAGCCCGCCGTATCGCCGTATCATTATAGCTGTAAGGATGTGTGACGTCGAGGCACTGTAAGCTTATGCGTCCTCCCGGGAGATCACGCATATGTCGGGTGCTGGGATCCAGTACCTTTCCTTCGTTGATTTCCATCACAGTTGCGTGAGTATGTCATCCTAATCTAATAGCTGGAATATATCTTTGAAACTTAGACCACTTGCAGCCTTCTTCTCCCTTAAGGACTTACGTACTGCCGCAGGCTGTGTGAGCAATAGATGTAAGCAGACCTCGAAGCAGAAATCATGCCCGATAGTCCGCTAAAATAAACACAACCTGTATAAATATCGAGGTCCTGATAACAGAGGTCGTGTCTCGGATGAGGGCCAAGCCACAAGATTGTATCTTGTTCATCGCCCCATGCATTAACCAGAGCGAGAAGATTGTAGCGGTTCTAATCAAGAACGGAAGTGTAACCATGGTCATACTCAGAAGCAATCAAAGATAACCGTGTGCGTAGAGGTAGGCTTTCAGATTACGGCGGGGATTTTAGAGATGAGCCTCGAGACGGCAACTTTTTAACATTGTCCTGCAGGGGCAACCACGGGATCGCAAGGGAATAGCGTTGTATGCTGTTACGGCATGGCCGCGCTTGATGGGGCTTAACAAATTAGAGCAATGAGTATACGGAGGGGCTTGTCGTCTCCGCTCAGAGCAAGCGGAGAAGCCAATCTTGGAACCCTAGTACGATTTCTGAGCCCAGGCTTTATGCTGAGTTTGAAGCTAAACCGTGTGTAGGGACGCAGGAAAGCTGGTCAAGCAGTAAAAATACAGGAATATACACCAGGATGTGAGGTAAATTGTGGCTTACAACAGTAGATCTTATGCGCCCGAACCGGTGAACGCCTACTAGTTTTCAAGCTTTACAGCCGAAAAGAGCTGTCGACTGATTTAGAAAGCATAAACGGTTGCTCCTCCCTCCGAATCCTACTCACAGTCACGCTTAGTTTGCTCGTTGAAATCATCCGTCGAGGCGGTGCTACACCCACAGGTATGCCCTCTGTCGCATGTATTGTAATGTCAAACTTAAGTGATGCTCCTATCTGTTCATGCAAAGCGGAATGTCGTCTAGGTTTATCTCTCAGGACGCGCGAGGGTCTAACTCGCTCGCTGGTATTGTCTTTCATGGTATATTATATCGAAGGAAGCTAGAGGCATAGGTAAGGAGATCTAGCTGGATCTCTCCATTGAAGGATTTCAGGCTCCGATGGGTTTGATGAGCTCATACCTTCATCTCCAGAAACACCTTTGGCAGCGAGGGAAGCACCCCAACGCCAAGGTTTCAGAGTATAGAACCCTTAGTGCTTCGTGAGAGATTGCCGAGAAAACGAGACCTTTCAAGAGTAAAGCAGGCCTCGAGGCAGGCTAGTAGCTTCGTACCGACGTAACAACCGTACGCGTGTGCACTGTCGAGGAAATCCCCACCCTAGTCCCTGAGGTCTTACCATGAGCCCAGTGACAATCACGATATTTCTATGCCTTTTCCATTTCTACGACCAGCCTGTGAGCTTTAAGGAAGCTTGGATTACAGATGGCGAGAACCCGGTCTGGTCTGAAGTCCTCGCTGGGACGATGTTTTTGCGAAGTCTCGAGCCATGGCCTCTATCGTCATGCGAATTGATATTGATGGACCATGGAATACGAAGCATTTGATGGCTATTAGTTGACAACTTTCGCTATAGAATTGGATCCTCGCCACGGTGCTTACGTACGTGAATTGAACAGCGCCCAATCTCCAGAATCTCTTGCCTCGTACGGTAAGAGATTCAGGACCACGGCCCGGTTTGGTGATGCTATTCATGAGAACCGCAAAGAATATAAGACCGTGACCTCCGGATCTACCGGTCCGTTATATGTAGCTTGGCTTTCGCGAGAGCATCTCGATCGAGTCCGAGGTTGGGCCCATCGAGGTCCCGTTGACACTGCGGATACCGAAATCCCTCAGCTTTGGCGGGCTCGCACAGTTCTCCTGACCTAAATAAACGTGATTAGGTTGGGTGAAAGACTGGGCAAGGACTGACGGCGCTAGGATTGGGCGTTTGTGGTCATAACAGGCTCCAACTCAATCGGGATTCGGCAGTTGGACCTTGACGGTATTCACCGATCAGTTCGAGACAACGGAGGTATGAAATTATGGACTATTATTTGAAAAGCGAGAGGCTTTGAAACATTAGCAAATGGAACTAGCAGGTTGTTTCGTCGAGTTGCAGGGCCTGGTACGTTTCCCGAGACTAGCGCCTCAACAGCGAAGAAGGGGAGGTAGAACTTAGGCCCGATAGCAGATGCCACGATACTCTTAGTATGGTCGTTCTTGCTTCCAGGGTACTCCACCCGCACCAGGAAGGGGGTGGAACAGTGAAGTCGTAGCCTTCCCTTACAGGCTACACTCGTCAATGAGCCTCCTGACCTGTGAAACCCCCGTTCTGGATTTAAACACAAGCTGGGGGCGACCTGATCAATTGCGTTTGACCCGTTCACCGGGACAAAAGGGGAGGCACAAAGCCCTTCCGAGTACGGAGTGCGAGATCGGAGGGTTCCAGAGCAATGTGAAAGATGGTGACGACAATTTTCAGCGGTATTCTCTTCATTTAGCATATTTGGTCGGTACATGCGGCGGGGGTGCGCTCGCGCTTCTTCGTGAGTGAAGCAACTGGCTCCACCTCTTCCTAATAAGGCTTTGCTTCGTATATTAGTTTCGGTGATTTTCTGTGAGTGCCTCGAGGGTGATTACTAGCTCAGCTTACTTCGATTCATATTCGGTTCCCATTAGGACCAGAATGAAGGCTGGTAAAAAGACTGTAGCCGCCATGCCATTCTATCAATGTCTCACAGAGCGGTCTATGATCTAAAAAAGCAAGCTAAAAGCCTTCATGGGGGCTGGTGTCGATCAGTGATCGTGAGGACGTAACGGGGGTCGGGCGTGGGCTGGCTATGCTGTTAACCTGGCCCTCGTTCACGAGGAGAGCAGGGGGAGGGTGACAAAGCTGAAGGAAATGATGTTTAAGTCGCTCGAACTTTCTGGTTCCGCTCCATATCGGCAGATGTACGGAAATGCTGAGATCGGCAACTTACACCCGTTCATATCGACTGTTCCTGTGGACATGTCACGTGGACCCTCGCTCTTTGCCTTTCATGAACTTGGCGCGTTGTTAAACGTCCTTTCAACGCGTCCGATGGATCCACCTTGAGTTATCCGTCATCGGTGAAATCGACCGAGAACACCAAAACGTCAGGCTAAGGATACAAGAATACAATGGGTTGACTTTACAGCACTTGCCTGCCGAAGTCAAAAATGGTGCCTGTCGAGTTCTAGCCGGCTAACAACGGAGGAGGCTACTATCATCACTTCACCTAAAGGAATCTCCTTCGGTTCGTTAGGCAGATGGATCGAGGTGAAGAAAAACGATGAGCATGGATTGAACGTCGCACGAGGACTTTGTGTGCTACTTCCAGTCAGAACGGCGTTGAGGATAATCCCTGGAACCCGTGACGCAGAGGCAACAAGCACCGTCCACGGCAGTCGCCAAGATCTTAACTCTTGTTACGGGACTTAATGCCGTTTTCTTTGCCAGATTTTATCACGAGGGCGTAAAATAGGGTCCGCAATCCGGGGGAAGCGTGAGCTCGCCGCATGTGGCACAGGGGCCAGTGTCTCGCCCACGAGAGCGCAGCAGGCAGAAATCTTGGTAGTCTAGCGGAAATAGTAAGAAGAACAGATTCTGGTAATTTATGGAGCGGCCACCGGGCCCCGCTTTTGTCTCGCGAGACTTCAAGATAGCGTAGTTTACGGAAGCGCCTACCACCATCTTAAGGTCCGAGATCTGAGGCCGGAGCTCAGGTGAGAGATCTCGATGCAACCAACCGTGTTTTGCTCTTTATTGTTCCTTGTCCTCCGGAACGGTCCCAATGACTTGGCAAGCCCGTCTACCAAACTTAATTCAAGAGCGGGGGTTTCATGGGCGTCATTTTAGGGTTCAGGAGGAAGATTTGACAAGGATTTGATTGGAGAGCTTCTCGATCATATATCTAGTTCACCGGATCATAATTTCTGTACCGTATTCAGTCCTGGTTTCGGCTTCCGGCCCTTCTGAGCTGAGGGAGGGATTCAATCGGCCAAGCTCCATGAAGACTCCCTTGCCGAAACGTCGTATTCTAGCTTCAAGGCCAACAAGATATTCTATTCAACTACCGCCAGAGCACTGCCCGGAGGGCATATGCTTACATTTTACACGTTGACCACCGTTAATGAGCGGGGGAGGGGGTAAGAAGTGAGACGATTAAACTTCTCCTTAAGCCATAATGATTGGATCTCCAAGATAAATGAGTCTCTCCAGGGACAAAAACGCTTACTTCAATATGGAGGCAGGATCTTCGCCTGAGGAGCCGACGTTACTAGAGAATGAAAGGTTGTGGGACCTCTTACTACGCTAAAGTATCAGCATTGCAATGACCAATCAATATAATCGTTAGATTATACTTTGCGCTAATCTTGGGCTGACCTTTGGAGCAGTGTTCCACGCCGTTTTACCGTGCCATCCCTCATTGTAACCTCAAAGTCGAGATTGGCGGTCACGGCAATACCCATTAGAAGGGCGTCGCCGCCGAATCTGACTCTTCATGAGTCAGCAGTAAAGTCAAAATTACGCTTTTCTGGTCGCGATCCCAATCTATAGACCTGGTCGTGCAACCGAGAGTCGTTGGGGAGTACCCTAAAGGTTGGAGGCTGCAAATAGGCTGCAAATATTCTCATGGGGTTGCGGAAACAAATAAGATCGCAGAAAGTCGAGAATCGGGTCGTCAAGCTTGGCTGTCACGCGTCAAAGCTCCTATGTGGGATAAATGGTGGCAAAGCGAGGGAGAAAAGGGGGTGTGATTGGTTTTAGCAATTCTTCGAGTATACTGAAGAGAGGAATCACACTCAGAACGGTCTGGAACAGACCGAACCAAGGAGTGTTCCTGTTCAGGTTCGAGGCTCGAGAAGTGAATAAGGCCTAATAGTGGCGCCGCCACACGAAGCATCGTAGCGTGAGGGCAGGCCTTGGTGTCTAAATTGAGGTTCTTTCGATCGAACAGGTGTTAGGGATAGATAACCCTCCTTGTCTCCGCACTTGCTTGCTACATGACTCGGTTTAAAGCCAAGCTTATGTGTGGGGACCGTTGGCAATAATTTGTGTTACGCTGGGAAGTACTTCCGCGGATTACGAGGGATCAACCCGGTGAATGGAGATACCGTTGATGATTGCCTCTCACGCACGCTCAAAGACTGAGATCCAGCCCTAAAGAACTTTAAAACAGCAGTAGAATGGGTCAAAAGCGGGGCGGTGGCGTCCCTAGTGCGTACGTATCTGCATCGAGGAAACCACGTGGGCAATGACGACAGGCTAGCGGTCTAGTAAGCGGAAATTGAAGGTGTTTTATGCTAATAAGCATTGCCAAATTCGTATTCAGGGGATCTGGTCACAGCTTTAGCTTCCATCCACATATTACAGCGCGGAGCACTACGGATAGCCGTCCCAAGCCAGCGGGGCGGGGGCTAGACAATGGATCGAAGAGATTGGAATATCCGTGATCGGAGGAAATTCCCCTAAACTCCTCCGAGTATACTGGTCAAGTCTCCGTTTGCCGAAGTAAGCGCTCCCCCATAATCATAAACACCTCGAGGGCCTGCCAGTGGCGTCTGAAGCCATGGCCGGAGAACGAAATTATGGTCAGTTTGTTACATGAAAAAAGAAGTGAAAGTTAGGAAGATCTTCTGTCACTGCTAAGAAGGGTAACCCATATATCTACCATTTCCTGGTAGATATATTGTGGTGTCTGTGTACAGATCCGCAGGAGGCGGGACTATTCCCAACCTGGAGAGAAGGCATTACTCTCGGAAGTGGCGCATGATCCCTCTTCCTTTATAATTTCTCTTCAAGCGACTGAATGGTTGGACTCGGACTGTGAGATGGACCAGTGTCGAACTACGAGTAGTAGATAGTGTCGCCTGTGACTTACCTTCATCCGCCTACGGGTTCTCGTCGAGACTATTCTCCCCAATTTGACTTTCCCTATATTTTACCTTGCTCATAACTGAGCAGTACCGTTGCATGTTAAGTTGGACTGGTAGGAGGTGTCCCCCTACGCCGTCGATTTACTCAACCAATTAGTTTATTACTGTTTGAGAACTATCTGACGCAGCAAGTATGGCAAGCTATAATTATTCCTATCGATAGTAGTGGCGGGGGTCTTGACTAAGGATTGCACCCATCACGCAGTCCTAGCCTTGCGGAGGGTCGGTCTGGAATGTCTCACTGAGGTCGCGATCGTTTGGGAACCTGGAATTCCCATGACCACGTGCTGGTTTGTTTCCGCGCCGAACTGGGATTTTTCTGAACAAAACACCCACCTTCCATTTCCATTGGCACCTCATTGCCGGGCATCACATTCTTGCGAGTCATCACTTCTTTTGACAGGGAACCCCCACCGACGTAATATCTCTTACTGCAAGGAACCTCGTTGGCCACTATAAAACCCGCCGTTCGTCAAACATCCTGGAATTGTGCATATGCCGCCTTCGCTTTCTCATCCCCTCCGCTTTTTCTCTTCTCCCCTTGCCCGAATTCGTCAAGCTCTCCTCCGGTTTCAAGCACCTTCTCATCAGTCCATGACGGGTTCATCACCTACGGTTTATCCTGCAAAGTTGCCAAAGCCGTACCCTCAAACACGAAGAACGGAGCATGTCGATACTTACCTGAACAAGGAGGGGGAGGTAAAAGTCCCTGATCCTTATAACTGGGTTGAACAAGACACGGAAGAAAGGAGTGCCTGGCTCGACAGTACGTTTTTGCGTCCAATATCGTCGACGCCCGCTGATTTGACCCCACCACAGAACAAGGGGAAGTCACCCAGCTCTTTATAGAAAATTTCGGTTCCCGGGAGAAAATCAAGGCTGAACTCACCAAAAATTGGGACTTTAGCCGAGTGAGCACCTGTTCTCGAGTACTGTTTACCCGCGACGTGGCGGTTCTTGTTGGACCCTACCTAACCCTGTGCTGTCTCGCCCCGCAGTTTAGTTATCCGCGATTTGCAAAGGACGGGAGATGGTATTGGAACTATAACTCCGGCCTTCAAGCCCAGTATATTCTGTTCCGCTCAAAGACTTCCGAGTTACCCAAATTCGATGTCGACGGGGATGAAGGACCGGAATCACAAGCAGAAGTCTTTTTTGACGTACGTGGGGACCGGCACTCGCCCGATCTTTTCGACTTCCTAACAACATGTCTGTATTTAGCCGAACCTGTTGGTCGAAGACGGAACTGCTTATCTAGCCACTTCCGCATTCTCAAAGGATGGAAAGTACTTCGCATATGGAATCTCGCTGTCGGGATCAGACTTTTTCACCATTTACGTGCGCGAATCATCGAAGCCCTTCAACAAGCGCCCCGAAGGCGGGTTCTTAAATGACCCGGACCGCATGCCTGACGTCATTCGCTTTGTCAAATTCTCCACCATCGTTTGGACACATGACTCGAAGGGCTTTTTCTATCAAGTAATTTCAGTTTGGACTGCACTTTCTCACCAAGTATTGATCGAACCCGCCGTTCCAACAGCGCTTCCCAGAGAGGGCCGAACATGGGTCAGCAGCAGAAGATAAGGCTGGTACTGAGACCACTTCAGATGAGAATGCAGCCATATATTATCATGTACTTGGCACTGATCAGTGTGAGCACGTTGAATCCTGGCCCACCAATGCGGATTGACACCAAATCTGGGCTTTAGCGCAAGACATTCCGGTGTACAAAGACGAGCAAAATCCAAGCTGGCTTTTCGGAATCGGAACATCTGAACCTGATGGACGATTCATTGAGCTTTACATTAGCAAAGATACCTCTCATGTACGTTCTCGATCAGCTCTCAGTCGAATACCGTCTAAGTTGACTTTGGCATTCCATCATAAACGCAGAAAAACAAGCTGTATATGGCTGAGTTAGGAACGGACGGTGATATTACCTCGAGACTCCGCAATCTGAAATGGCATAAGATTGTCGATAACTGGGACGCAGAGTACAGTGTGTAAGCCCACGTCCATTCCCAATCATTTGGATTTGAGCCGCGTTAACTGATGATATGATATGCAGTGTCACAAATCACGAAAGGAAGCATTTTGTTATCACGGATAAGGACGCTCCGAGGAAAAAAGTCGTTACGTTTGAGATGCCCGAAGGTGATCCAACAGAGAACCCAGAACCAACGAAATTCGAGGAGTTCATTCCAGAAGACAAAAACGGGGGAATCCTGAGTAGCATGTCACCAGTTAACGGGAAGTCTTTTGTCGCTCAATATTCACGGAACGTACGTGCCTCTTGAGCTGGTCTACGCGCCCCGTCTCTAAATGATGTCTTAGGTCTGTGACGAGCTGTACGTTGTCTCGTCCACCGGTCAGTTTAATCGTTTGGATCCCAACTTCGTCGGTACACTCTCCGCAGCACCGAAGCAGGAGGACGATTTCTTCTTCGCCACCTTCTCAGGATTTAACAACCCGGGGGTCATCAAGCAATTCCGATTCAAAGAGAAGGACGTCGACAGTTTTGAAGGACACACTTGGACGACCTGGAGGAAAACTCGGGTTAAAGGTCTCCTTGCTGATGAATTTAACACCAAGCAAGTCTGGTACAAATCGAAGGACGGTGTGGACGTTCCCATGTTCATCGTTTGGCACAAGGATACTCCGCTCGACGGAACTGCCCCTGCGATTCAGTACGGCTACGGGGGCTTCAGTTATACAATGCGTCCCTTCTTCTCTGTATCGTTCTTGACATTCGTCAAGGCGTTTAAAGGTGTCTTGGCTGTTCCCGGTATTCGAGGCGGTGCAGAGAAGGGCGAGCAGTGGCATTTGGACGGGATCCGAGAGAACAGAGTCAAAGTTTATGACGATTTCATCTACGCAACGTAAGGCGGTTTGAACGTGTTTTCACTGTCAAACATCCCATCGACTGAACTCGACCTGCTTTGATCCCTTTCAGGAAATACTTAGTCGATAACAAGTACGCGGCCCCAGGCAAGGTTGCCATTAATGGCGGTTCCAACGGTGGGACTCTCGTGGCAGCGTGTATTAACCGTGCGGAAGAGGGTACTTTCGGCGCGGCCATAGCTGACGTTGGCGTCATGGATCTTCTTAAGGTTAGTTCCCCGTTAGATCTCTCACTGCAATTTCTAAGATTTCCAATGTACACAGTTCCCTCAATTCACGATTGGAGCCGCTTGGGTATCGGATTACGGAGATCCACGCGATCCAAACGACTTCGACTTCATTAAAGCGTACTCGCCACTTCACAATGTACCGAACTCCAAGGAAAAGGCACTACCTCCGACCATTCTGTTGACGGCCGATCGTAAGCTCTCACATCTCCTTCATGATCCATGCGTGCCACACCCGCTGATACAACCGGCAATAGATGATGATCGGGTCGTTCCATTGCATTCCTTCAAGCACATTGCTACATTGCAGCATGAACAACACGGCAATCGGCACCCAATGCTTCTCAGAGTCGAGAGGAAGAGCGGCCACGGAGCTGGTAAGAGCACTGAGAAAGCCATTCAGGAGGCAACGGACAAATGGAGTTTTGTCGCGCTGGTGCTGGAACTTTCCTGGAAGGGAGAATAACTTGGAGTCTCTCACTTCTCGGAAACGCCCATTCGCCTTGCAGCATAATAATACACCATAGAAGCTGCCGCCCGCGTGGCCGCGTCTCAGAAGTGGTGGGCCTCCGAAGCGGAGACGCCGTGGACACCCTTGCAAAGGGGTTCTCTCTTGAGCTTGATGTTCATAGACTAGAGTTTGCCACGCCGAATATAAACGATATTTATTGTCTGTTTGAGGGGGAGGGAGAGAAGGGAAATCCTTCGACCAACCTTTTACTCCTCGTTTGATTCAAGTCCGATGACCGCGCTCAGAAAACACCAATTCTTCCATGCTTGGGAGTGACGTGACAGGTCAGGATACATTTCATTAGACCAGTTCTGGAATTCGACATACCCGGCGGCGAAAAGCTGAGATTGGTATTCAACGACCACGCGCGCATACGAACAGGCCCAGCGATCAAGCCCCTCGATGTGTTCATGTGTAGATACGACTTAACTCCAGGTGCTAGTTATGAACTTCCGACGAATGGCTAAACGATCGATTTCCATACTCATAAATTGGACGATCCACCTCCCACCAAAGGTTCAATGCCTCACGCACTCTTTCGATAAATGGGATAACATTCGATCGGTGCGATTCACTGAAATGGCTGCGCCGCGATCTCGAAGCATCCAAAACCATGGTTTTAACAGACTTTATTTATTTATGTATTTATGTAAGGCACAATAAGCCACGAGGGATAATTATACCCCTTACCGATAATTAAAGGCCCAGCCCTGGTTCTATCCGAGTTGCTCCGAAGAGTTCTGGCGGCTTACAGACTTTACTGGGGTCGATGTCTGAAACGGGGTAAAGGCCGTCTCGAGAGGTGCATCTGGTCGACTTCGAACTCGATCGTCTCCATCCGCTCGCATGGGACCGATCACTTCGCCGTCCTCTCCGTCGACTTCTCCACCTCCTCCTGGTACCGGCGACTCACCTGAGAGTTTGACCCGCTTGGTTGGGCTTGTGAAGTTCGATTCTTCGAATAACCTCGGGTCCAAATCCTCAAGCGATCGTGGAGTCGTAGGCAGGTAAGAATTCCACTCATCGTAGATAGACGTTTCTTGTGGAAAGGGACGCGCGTCCATAGTTGTCTGCCCACGGTCGCCTGTCACAGGCTCTGACAGGTGGTAGTCGCGATCCAATGTGAACTCAGAAGATTTTCGTTGGTGGTTGCGAAAGTTGGTACCGCCAGGAGGGCTTGGCCACTCCGACAGCCCGGCAGATGAGAAGAAGAACGAGGTGTGGCGATCGTCCGAGTACCCCGAAGACCGGCTGTTAGGCAATCCATCTGTTCCGGAAAGGCGGTGGCTGGAATGTTCTTGTTTGGCGGTTGATTCTTCATGCATGACGTCACGTGTCGTTTCTTGCACCGGAACGACTCTCGGAGAACCCTGGAGGAAGAAAGGTGAAGACACGATTCGAGAGTGATGGTGCACCTTCGACGGAGTGCGAAGAAGAGGCTGGGAGGGCAACGACTTCATCTTTTTGAGATCATCCGTGGTAGTTGCGGGTGTGTAATACTTCGAGAGGTTAGAGCTGTCGACCATAGGAGATCGTAGAGTAGCGTCCTGATGAGCCGGACGTGGGGGCGTAACGGAGCGTTCGGGATCAAGTGGTGCTGGTTGGCTGAGAGAAGGCGATTCTTCAGAAGAGTTGCTACCCGCAGAGTCAGGTGCTTCAGTCAAAGGAAGTTCAGGAAGAGAGGTAAAACGAGTCGGATGCCGTAGCGCCCTTGCATCAGACTGGGTGCAATCATCGAGTACGTCTTCGCGTTCTTCCATACGGCCTTCTGATCCTGCCTTTCTCCCCAGCCCAAACCCAAGCGCGTTTTTCCATACCTTCTTAACAACGGCTGTACTCTTGGCTAAAAAGCTCTCCTCTTCGTGCGCCGGAAGCGGAAGGATCGTCGAGGATGGGGAAAAGCGAGAGCGTAAACGCGTACCTGTGCTGGTGACGGAGAGCCGGGAGTTGCTCAGGGTCGGCGTCGGCATCGTCATCATGTGCCGAACGAGCTGGTTCATCGAGAGATCCTTTCGGCTTGAAGAAAATGTGGGCATGGTTGTGCTGCGGGCTGGATGGTCATGAGCTATAGGTGGGATTTCTGGAGATGACTTCCTGAACGGATCCGTGTTTTCGGGGTCATAGCG